>JANLJB010002334.1:39559-91785 GCA_026212285.1 Bursera cuneata | reverse complement strand
AATTTCTTATTTTAATTAAAATAAGTAGAAATTTTTTTATTATGGGAGTATAATTTGTTTATTTTTTATTTATTCTTTTCTTTGTGTTAAAATTAAGGAAAAAAATTTCAGCAGGGGTAAATATGTACTTTTAAGGGTTAAAATTAGCAGTTGATTAAAAAAACAAAACYTCAGGGGTCTTGTTGATGAAAGTGGTAAACTTGCTTTATACTTAAAATTAAACCAAAACACAAGGGTACTATTTGAAATTGTCCCAAAATAACACTAACAGGAAGAACAAATTGAGCCTTTCAACAAGCAACTATAGCAGATGCATTGTTTGAGGAAATGAATAAAAAATTCATGAAAAAAGAAAGTGTCAAAATTAAAAATCCTACAAGACTGCCTTAAAAATATATTTTTAACAAACATTTAACCTTGGATGAGAATGGTGAGCGAACTCCTTCCTGAGTGATATAAAGCTTTAAGATCTCGGGAGAAAGATTTTGTGGGTAACCAAAGTCCATGATTTCTGCATTTCAAAGATTGAAATTAATCATTCACACAAAACTTATAACAATTTCGATGTCAAGTAAAAAGTAAATGATCAATAGCTTGATTGTATAACTAAGCCAGTGACAATCAACAAACTTCTTTTATTTGTTATATTTATCAACATGTCATTTAAACTTGAAAGACTGTCAAATGCATTGTGAACTGCATCTTTCCATCTATCTTGCTTTGATTTATTATGCCAAGGATGCACTAATTTGCCCGGTAAAAATCTTTCCAAACTATAAAGAGAAAAGTTAATACGATATTCTATGCTAGCAATAACATCATCACACATAGTACCAGTCCAGATAAAGATTTACATTCTGAACAGTGATTGGAAATATACATATATATATATATATACCCCAACCCCTAACTCTGGACTCTGGAGTGAATGAGATTGAGATCCTGACACTCCCTGTGCATCCACAAGAGACCTGACTGACTAAACTAGCTAGTACCCAATAATTAACATTCAGATAGACGAGAACATCAACAAGTTTAGCTCGGCATAAAAGATTTCCCAAATGGAACCCAACAAGCAAAACTAGAGCAGATACAACAAACAAGGACGCAAACAGGATGAACCATACTGTTTAACTTATCCTTCCAAGCTAGAAACTTACTACATCACCATGATATTAAATTCGACACCATCCAAGAGATGCGTACAATAAGAGAGCAGCAGGGTTCTCTACGAAATGTTACTGCAACATATAAGGGCATGATAAATCTCATTTTTCAAGTAAAATTTTCACTTTCCCCTTCTTCTGTGAAAAGCAGACTTAATGCAAATTAAGAAATTACACGAGCACATGAACTAAGAAAAAAAGAAACAAAAAACAAAATAAACATCCAAATCCTAAGGGTAATATTCAATATCTCTTCCAAATTTCTTACCATCCAACAGCTCGTAAATGAGAACGAAATTATTCCTAATAGCATCTTCATCAAAAGCTCCACCAAAATAAGACTTAAACAGCGCAACAGCCTGCACACATTCGGGCGCTAACTCAAAAACCAGAATTGATTGGGACTATAAACAGCAAGATTCGAATAACAAGAATACGCCAAGTACCTCAACAACAAACTTGAAAGCACAAGCCACATTAGCGTTGCTACTAACAACAATGACAATATAAACATTGCTTATTCTCATGTAGAAGAACGAGCAGCCTCCGATCTGCCGCACAGGGCACGTTCCCAGCTCTTTTGTTTGCATAATATGCATTCGAAACGCGTCCACCATATTTCCCCTAAAACAGTAATCAACACATCAAATTTCAATCCTTGTATACCGAAATTGCAGAAAAAGAGAGACGAAACGAACGAATGAAGATGGAAATGAAAGAAGTTACCCAACGTCGTCGCGATAGAGGCGATTGATGAGGACATCTCCGCGGAGATTCAAGAAGTAGATTGCCGAAGCAGCCACCGGCATGTCGGATCCAGTGGTGGAAGAGTCAGCACCGAAAGTGATTGAGATCAACGATGAGATCTGGAGAGTTTAGGGAAATTTGACGGTGGCGATTTGACTTGATTTTGGATTTGGGGATCACAGTATAAGAATGGAAATGTCGAGTCTGGTAGAGTGAGATTGATTTTTATTTTTATTTAAAAAAAAAAAGAAAATGGAAAAATTCGAAGAGATTCTTCGGAGTATTTCAGAGCGGAAGTCTTCTAGCGATATATTGGTCTTTGTACCTGCACGTGCTTTTCAATGAGTTGCTCCTTCCTTCCCTCTTTTGTTTTTTCTTTTTAAATAAAAATAAAAATAAAGAACTCTCACTTTCTTCATAATTTTTTTAAATATTTATATAAAAAATGAATGAAAACATATTTTAAAAGTTTTGATAATATAAGTACTTAAAGAAAAACTAGTACTTATACAAAAATATAATTAATGAGATTTTTTTTTTTAATTTCCACAACTGTAAAAGGTTAAATTAATTACACCAAATCTTTAGCGGAGAAAAAAATCAACATTTACTTAACAAAGGAAACCTCTGCTAGCCTTTAAGTAAATTTGGATAGGCTCGAGTCAACCATCCTAAGCCAATAAATTTGACTACTGAACTTATTTATAAACATTTATAAACAAATTATTTGAATATTAAAATATATTTTTCTCCTAAATTTGCCCAATTTTCTATAAGATTTCATCAAAATATCCTCGTATTACTAAACAACACCTTCATATGAAATCAAAAATAAATAAATAAATTTATAATCAACAATCTCTTATTTTAAGTGACTTACTTATCATTAAATCATGCATTTTCTTTTATTTATTAAATTCTCTTATAGATTTTAAAATAATTATATTACTATATATCTTTATAACATATATTAATATGTGAAAAAATATAATTTGTCATATAATGTATAAAACCTTTCAGGGCTTCAATTTTTTTCTCACTAGATTCACTTATTTCCAATATTAGATTATATTTAATTTACGGTTACATAAAAAATTATAAAAACATGTAAAATTTAACTTTTACAAATTTTTACCGCGTTAAAATTACCGCACAAAACAAAACAAAAAAAAAACCTAACCAACTTGACAGTTAAAAACCGTACCAAAACCTCAAACCTGACGCCGAGCTGCTATAGCAATTGGCAAACGCAAAGCTAAGCAAAAGCAGTTTAGCAAGCCAAACGCCTAACTGAGATCTCCATTCTACTCGTTTCGTCTTCTCAATCCAACAATTCTCCGAAGCCTGCGGTGATTTTGCATTTGATCGCCGGTGATGCGATTCCTCAAAAGACTAGCAGGATTTCTAGGGTTTGTTAAAGACAATGATCACGAGGTAAGAGATGACGAAGACGACGACAGAGCCGATAACAATCCACATCCGGACACGGACCTGGACCGGTCCGTTTTTCAAGAAACCGGTCTTCCACGTAGAGGCTTTGGTGTCCAGGTTCAATTAGCCGTGGAGCGGCCTAATCCCGGTCCGGTAATTCTCCACTGTGCTTCCGGCGAGGGTGGCGTCCAGGTCTGTCTTACTCTTTCGCCCTACATTTTGATCATTTTTCAAAGAATTTTACTATATTGCTGGTTTGGTAATGTTACCGGATAGTTGAGATCGCCTCTATGTTAATGAAATTATGTTATGTTAAGTTTGTTAATAGTATGTTGTGTTCAAGCCAGTTGATCTCGGAAATGAATGGATGACGAATGAGGAAATTGATTCAATTAACTTTACGTCTGATGGTACAGCGTTTACTAGATCAATAATTGATGGTTCCGTTTTGATAGAATTTCCTCTTCAGATGGAAGAACAAAGAATAGGTGGTACTAAATGATGTGTTTAAGAGGTTTATAACCTTGAATTCATAGAGAGGGATGATTAGAGTTTTTGAAGGAAGAGAAGTAGCAATGGATAGAGAGAGATTTTTAGTTGGAATAGTATTATTGGATTGACTACATGATCAGCCAAATTCGTTTGTGCAATGGATGTGCCGCCAGTATACCATTACAGATTGTGCAACTCTAAGAATGAGTTTGTTAAATCTGGAGTAGCTTGTTCCCTAATGCTACGGATTGGAGGTGGAACTTCGAGTTTAAGAAACTAGAGTGATAGAGAATTCATGATCTATTTTTTTGTCAGATGGCACTAGAGTTTCTAGTATTAAGGTGTTTCCTGTTAGTATGATGGTAAGATCTGATAAGAAACTTACATGGAAGAGAAGTAAAAGGTTTACTAGCTAGGTGGAAGGACTAGAAGTTTGGTGGACTACATAATTTAGAAGGATAATAAGATTGGATAGGAACTTTGGGAAGGAAGTAAGATAAGAAAGAATCTTGAAGAGCAACAGGATAGAGAGAAGAGGATGGACAAAAAGTAGAAGTCATTGATAGAGAGATAATCATAGGAACATAGGAAGACTAATTGAATTTCTCACAATCTGAAATATGGCGCGCTCTAGGAAGCATTTATGGAGTATGATCAGAACTGTAGATAAGTTTGTGGGTTCAATGGGACTGAAGCACATCGATTATATATTCCAATTTCAAGGGCAGATCTCAATCATTGAAAAAATAAAATATTCAAATAATGCTAATTATAATTGGCTATCATAGGATAAGCAACTCTCTCAGAGTTTATACAAGTTTCAAAGGTCTAAATTTGTGAAGTTTTAGTCCTTCGAGACAAGGAAATGAAAGGGAGTCATTTCTTTGTTGAAGATTGTTTGCTAAAATGAATCATGCAAAACACCTCCACTGGTGTTTGCTAAGCTTAAAGGGTTTGGTGACTTTGAATGGAAAAAATGGGAACTTTAGGGTTTCGGTAGCTGCTGAAACAGTGACTTAACTTCTGTTGCTGAAATGAAAAAAAAAAAGAATAGTACCATTGATTAACTCCGTTTGGTATGTCTGTAATTACCACGCACTGATGTCTAATTTTCTTAGATTAATATCTGTGAAGTGTAGTTACTCATGAAAATAATATGTAGTCTTTTCAATTTTTAAAATTCATTTCATCTTTAGCGCCAATAATTTCAATTGTTTGTCATATCTAATGTTACCGATTTCGGGGAACATAGGCTTGTTTCTGACTTTTTTTAGAAGTCATGCTCCAGGATCATGAACATAAGATTTAATTCCTTCGTCCAAGAGTGGTTAATTCTTTCTGCCTGCTGGACTCAGTTTTAGCATTGACGTTTGCTAACAGATATGCATGCCTTTCACATTTGTTCTGACACTAAGAATATTCTCCTAACCCGTTCGAGGAGCTTTTAATATCGTGTTTTCCAAGTGAATTGGATTCAGAATTTTTGCATATTGTGCCATTAGGAACTCTCATTTATAGTTCATTAGATCTTAGTTGATATGCGAAACTTGTAGTTGCAAACAGTATGATCACCTGGGTATGTTTAATCTAAATCTTGACGTAACGCATAGCCACCGTTGGTTTTGAAATTGGATCCGGTTCGGTAGATACAAATAAGGATTGGTTTGGCAATGATTATCCTGCTTCCTAGTCAAAGTGAACCCAGAATGAGAGATCTTCAGACAGGATTGTTGGCTATGCTAAAAATTTCCCGTAAAAAAATAGAAATATATTTAAAAGATTGGCATTAAATTGTTCTTGGGTTCAGTATGAACAGGCTTAGGCAACTTTGCCTGTGTCTAACGCTTCTGGTTGATCCATTCTCTTGGCTACCACTAAATAAAAATGGAAAAGAGAGAGACGAGTGGGAAAAATAAGTTCTCAGTATCTCTCTTTCTTGCCTCTTTTTCTTTAAAAAAATTCTTTTATCAAGTGCTTTTGTGGGTACATATGTGTGGTTTTTTTTTCCTCGATACCTTATCTAAAATTAGTTTGTTAGTCAGAAAAGTTAAAATTTGCTTGACACAGTTTGGTAGCTTGTCATTATTGAGTAATGAATATTTGTTGGTCTCCCTGATCTTTACTTATCATTTTCTTTCTGAGATTACTTCTGTATCTTCATCTTCTCCCTCCTGGGTTTGCATAAATTTTGCAACTTAAAGTTGTAGTGTGTGTGTTTTTATATTCTTCTGGATTCAGGGTTTGGGATGGTATGCTAAGCGTCTCAGAATAGATGAAGATGGAGATGTAGCAGATGAGTTCTTTGATGAGGTTTCATCACATACATCAATCGCTGTGGAAGAGCAACATAGACCTTTGCCAAAATTTGAAGTAAGATACAGTACCAAACCAGCTAAAGTGAAGAACCAGGTCATGACCGCCGATGGCAAAATCCAGCAATGTGTGGAATACAAAGGTAGATTGCAATGGGTTTGAAGCACCTTCACGAGAAACTATTTGAGCGTACAGATATTATATCTATACCAAGAGTATGCTAACTTAATTCTTCGGGTATATGATCTTTATGGTTGTTGAATCCTACATCCTGTTGTAGCATCCTTTTATGTTTATGTTTAAAGGGGTTTCCTCAACTGCTTGGAGGATTTTGGTTGTACCTATGATTAGTCAGTATTTGCCAACTGTATCATTTCTCCACAAATGCAAGATCTAGATGCACTATCAACTGAGTTGTCCTACGTACACGACAAGATAAACTGATTAGTCTCATAAAAAAAGTTTCTCTTGTTTTTACCTTGATCTTTAACGAGATTTTTCAGTTGTTTTGCTAGTCTTCTGCTAGCTGAATTCAAATATTGATGTGGTTTGACTAGCAATAATGTCTCTTAGTTGTTCTTAACCCCAAGTAGTTTGACAATGGTTCCAAAAAAACAAAAGAGCAACCCAGGTTCGTTTAAGAAAATTTTAAGGATAATTTTTGAACTGATCAGAGCCTCTGCCTTTTAAGAATTTCGCTTCTGTTTAGGAAAGTAACCTGTTGAACATTTTGGAATTAAATTATACTATTGACAATCGCTATACTGGCGCAAGCATTGAATATCCTAATACTTCGCTGTTAAAGTAGGAGTTTACAGTCAAAACATACAGTCCAGTATCTCTGTTTATATTCTTTAAACTTTAGGAGATCCTTGACACGTCAAATTTTGTCCAGTGTCTGTTTAAATTCTTGAAACTCTAGGAGATCTTTTACACGTCAAATTTTGTTCAGTATCTTGAAACTTTATATACAAATATAGCAAAGAGTTAAATTTTTTACCATAAAACTATATATATGAGAGATGCATAACTCATTAGATTTGATAGAGTGATGAACTTAATAAATCATTCATTTCTACTCATCAAAAGCAGTTTTTTTTTTATAATGAAACACTGTAGATCAAAGAACTCTTTATAATGTCGAGAGCAAGGAAAAGCCCTCTTGACGTCCTTGCTTACACGAGAACGTAGACATAAAACAGAAACTCCAAAACGAGCCCTAATTAAAACGTTAATTTTAACAACAAAAGTGGACAGCAAATTAAGTCAAAAACACACATGAAGATTCACAAAACCAAAACAAACACACACCGGGGGGAAGGAGAAGGGGGGGAGGAGGGGAGGGAAGAAAAAAATATCCGAGTAACAAAATTCATTACATTGACCATCTCTATTAATTCTCTAGCTACATAAGCTTCTTATGCCCAGGAGGAGGGCTCCCTCCCAGTGGATATGTAGGCACAGTGGTTCCAGCCATTGGATTCGCTGTTCCAACTGGCTGGGCCGCTTGGGTCGAACCAACCACGGGCTTATTCTGAACATACTGAGTCCCCGTCAGCTGATCGTGATGGTGGTGGTGGAGGCCGAGTAGATTGGACTGCTTTGCTCGCAATTTCTCAGCAGCATGCTCGGCCTTAGCCTGGTGCAGCTCCATCTTGGCTTGTGCTTCCTTCGCCTTTCTACGCTGGTGGGCTATCTCCTTCTCTTCTTCCGTCCTCGCTACCGCTTTCTCTGCCTGCAGCAACGCCGCGTTTTCATTTTATACATGCTTATATAAAATACGAAAAGATTAAACGTAAATCCTTTTTAATTCTAGAAACGAACATGACAATATTGGAAAAGAAAAAAAAAAAAAGTGAAGTAAACCTTCTCTTCAGCCTTGGCTTTGTAGATGTCAACATGGGCCTTGCCGGAGCTGGCTGCGTTGCTAACTTTTTCCTTGACGGTATGCATCCTTCCTTTACCAATAGCAGTGTATAGAGTTTACTGAGCAAAACCACAAAAAAGACAAATTCTTTTCCTAGCCTTCTCTTGTTATATAAACAAGTTCTTGGGTAATCGATCGATCATTAGCTGAACCTGTAGATAAGTTCAATAACTTAGCTAACTAGAATGATGAGACAAACGTCCATGGCCAGCAGGGTTGAATTACCGCCGCGTTGCATAATGCACGCCACGCGTCTCTCATGCAGGTTCATCTCTGGGATTTTCTGCCACGTTAGGGTTGCAGTTTCTACATGCTCAGGCTCATACCATCCTCTGGCTTACGGGGTAAATACATAGACACCCCCAAGGTTTGGTCTAAGTAACAATCTCACCCCTGTTATTCATAAAGTAACATAGACACCCCTAGAATTGGAAAACTTGGGGGTCTAGACACATAAAAATAGGGGTCTTAATGTTACTTAAAATATCAAAATGGGGGTCTTTATGTTATTCTATGAATAACAGGGGTAAGTTTGTTACTTAGACCAAACCTTGGGGGTGTCTATGTATTTACCCCTGGCTTACTAATCCACCACTTTCCCAAGTTCACATATGTATTAATTTGTTCTTAAAGACGACATATTAAATTGGCTTTGGATGTGATTGCTTTCAATTCTTGAAAACTGGATTAGTGTTCTTACTTGCATGATCTACATATAAAGCCTCTAGTGAATGAAAATGCTTTCAATTGCAAAGAGCATCTTAAATATTTCCAATTCAAGAAAGTCATGTAATGAAAAAATATTTTGTTGAGTAAACACGTGACAAAATTTGTAGTATACAAAGTATGAAAAAATAATGATAAAGATAATTATATAAAATAAAACATATATATAAGTAAATTGTTATACTTACAGAATTTGGGCGTGTTGATAACATACTGTTAAACAAGCAGTTGAAATTTTTTCTTGCCCGCGCTAAATTAAAACTCGACTTTACAAGGAAATTTTGTATTTAAAATATATTTACATCTAATAAGAAAGGGGACATAATGAATCTTACTTCTCAAAATTTATCTTCTATATAAAAATAAACATTAGAAACAAAATTATAAAGTGATAAATAAACATGCGATACATATGCAAGTATAATAAAATACTATTAAAATTGTGTCATTCGGCCCTTCAAATAGTAGAACTCATCTATGATCAATTCTGAATGAATAGTCTCAGTAAATTCTTTTTCAATAGTTTCGATTGTAATAATTTTAATTGTAGTCCATAAATATTATGATGGACCACACATCATAATTTTGTATCATTATCCCAACAATTAATATTAAACAATGAATATATACATTTATAACTTGTAAATTAAAAAAATTATTAATCAAAGTTGTACCCGCTCCCATCTGCATCACTTTATCATATTTTGTCTCTTATAATATTGTTTTCTCAAATAAAAAATAAGAATTATTTAACAAAATTGATAATTATATACAATATATTACATAAAGTTACAATAACATTAAACATTTTAAGAATAAAAGACGAAAAATTAAAAAAGCAAACTTATTAATATATTATACAAATGTCTAATTTTTAAATAATTAGTTCGAGATTTTAAATCATACCTTTATAATTCAAACTTGTATGATCTTTTATAATAAAAATAAGAAAAATCTACAAAACTAAATTTATAATTTATCGGTCAATTGAGAGAGAGTTATAAAAATAGTTGAGAGGTTGTGAAATTTGAAGAGAGTAAAGTGTTAGAATAGAAAAAAGAAAAGTGTATACAAGTGAAAAGGGAAAGTGAGGAAAAACGGTAGAAAAGGAAAAGTATCAAATTTATTTTCTCAAAAGTTGAGGGTCTACTCTTTAATTTTTTTTTTTTTTTTTTTAATCCAAGCTAGCCCACCCAATTTTCCGCCCCTGTAAACAAGAATCAGATTTGAAAACATTTACATTATAATGTTGCACCGAAGTAACTCAAAACAAGAAGGATGAAACCTTTAGAGAAGTAGGTATGATATCACAAATGCAAAACCTCTGTGTTTATTGGCTGACAGAACCAGTGAAACAAGATTGTAAAAATAACCTAAATTAATGAGTTTTGCTGAAAATAATTCTTTTTTTTATTTTTTTATTTTAGAAGTTATAATGTATTAAACATTATCCAATAATATCATTGATCATATTTTTTCAACACCATTAAACATTGACTGTCTGTCAAACAAGATTGTGAAATCTAAATTTCCATACCCGTGTTAATGTTTTCAGATGTCGTCCTTAATTGGGGATGTTTTCGTAATTCTATTTTTTAATATCAGTTGAACTATTATTGTTAATAAATAAAATAGTTAAAGAATATTTGTAAAATTAATCGAAATCAATAGACCTCGTTAAAAATAATAAAATGCCACCTTTCGAATTAATCCATTATTTTTAATATTTGACTAAAAACAGCTAATCTCTTAGATTTATCAAATAATCATTGGTCTATTATAATTTAATAATTTTATTATGTTAAAGTATATCAATAACTATGAATAAACGTAAGGAAAAATTAAATTATAATAACAAGCTATCTTATAATATAGTTGAAATATTTACTTTAACTTTTTATGATTATTAGAATAATTCGATTAAAAGTTATTTATTTATTTATTTCCATAAAATACTTATGCTATTAAAGTTGGTAGACACCACTATCAATTGTTTTAATCCCATTTGATAGAAGATTTTCTCTTAGATCAACGGTGTAAAAATCGCTGATATATATTTTAGTAAATAAACGTGATATAGTATGCAAAAGCTCATCCCCAAATCCTTTAATTGCCACGTTGCATTAACATTTGCAAAGCAAGGCTATCCATGGACCTGCTCGTTCCTTACAGTTCCTGCACTTCGCTGTACCGGAAAACGGCGCTACGCGGCCAGCTTACCCCTGCTAAAGGCTTCACTCGTAACCTCAATTCCTTAAAATGCCGCCGTATAGCAGCGTCGTCTGAGCTCCAAACCCCGGTCGGAGTGGCTGGTACGGCCGATAACTACTCGCCGACCATTCCGACTCACAAAGTCACTGTTCACGACAGACAGCGTGGCGTCGTTCACGAATTCGTCGTCCCGGAGGTACGATAAGAGAATTATAGGATTTTTTTTTTTTTTTTTAAAAACCTTCTTTTGAAAATTAAACATTGTTGGGGTCTGTCAGCCTGTCGATAGTGGCAGTGTTACCTGTACAATAATACAGTATTTTTGCTGGTGCTTGTAATTTGATGCAGTAATGAAATGAAATGCAGGACCAGTACATATTGCACACAGCGGAATCTCAAAATATTTCTCTTCCTTTCGCATGCAGGCACGGTATTGTTCTCTAATTCTACAAGGAAAATGTTTAATGTGGTTTTTATCATAACAAAACATGCACGCGCATAATTTATTTATTTTGAAGTATTAGTAATTATTAGTGAAATTGTTACTTCTTATGTGTAGTGTATATTTATTCTCGAAAATAATTCAGTATAGCAGATTAGATCGTGTTGCTAGATTTTTCATTTTTGTAATTTGTGAACTTTTTATTGAAGAAAAGGAAAATGAAGAATGAGAAATGGACTGTTGTAGTAAAAATGGGTTTGATATTAAGTTATCTATATTTTCTGGGTAGTTTCATGTTTTGGGCAATTATAAAGATTTTATCTGGGAACTTATTCTTGAAATTCCCCAACGAAATGCATTTGTATAATTTATTTGTAAAAATTTTGAACTCTTTTTTTCTTTTTGTTTTAAAAAACAATGGATACTGGTCAGATCCTTAGCTAAACAAAACACTTTTTGGTTGGAGCTGATACCTAGTTTATAAATTGCTGAATGGATAACTAATGCTATTAATCGGAAAGATATTATTAGAGGTTTAACTTAAATATTTAAGTCTCTAGTACGCCCCCTCACGTGCACTTGCAACGTGGACCGCACCAGGCCTCACATGCCTTTGCATGTCTTACAAGCGGGTCAAACAATAATATATTTTTTTAACATATTATTTTTAAATATGGAAAGAATTCAAACCTAGATCGTTGGGTCACTGTAGCTCTAATACCATGTTAAATTTGCTACTCTCCTACAAGGTTGAACTTTTAGATGAGTAACAAACTTAAAAGATGTAGTACAAATTACAGTTGGTCAGTTGAAGAAAGAATTTGTGTAAATTATGATTGAAGCATATTTAGAATAATGTTATATATGATTTCTACTGGAATCCAGAAACATTAAACAAATTATGCAGTCACACATTTCTTTGAAAGTCTCAAAGGGAATTTTACGGTTATATGTATATATATAAAGATCCACTTCTGTTGAAAGAACCCTTTTTTTATTCTTTTTCAATGAATCTCTTTTATATGTACTTCAGTGCTTCATCATGGACAGTAAAGCCACTGGCATAAATGCATTTCAGGCAACTGCCTCAATCTTCAGCATTGTTACAATGAGGTGCTACCAAGTGTTGTTGTTTTAGGGATTGTATGCATCTGGTCTATGTACAAGATGGTCCGTTACAATGAATTGCCTATTAAGGATGGTTAGATCAAGCAAAACATAAGTTCTAAGGGTAAATCAAGTAAAAATTAGCCATTAGACTCATGAGTTGTGGTTCAAATAATTTCACCTCCGAGAGATGCCATAAGATCACCAAAAGGAACATAGTGCGGGAATACATCTAGACCCTACCGGTATATTTTGCCAGTCAACCATTCAGTAATACGTTTTTTTGCCTCAGTATCTTTCGTTGTCTACTCCAAATAGTGTTTCTTTTTAACTATTTGTCACATGTAAATATGATTTTGTTTACTACTAAATATGGTTAACTGTATGCTAAATTAAACCTGGAACTTCTTCCGTAGAACAAGTCAGATAAGTTGTTTATTAGCTTGTGTGACATTTGAATTTGTTGAGCAATTTTCTTAAAGATATTAATTTCTAATTTATTTAATTTGAGGTTTGGAGCTGAATTTCCTATGCCACCTTTTATCCTACCTTCTAATTAACAATAGTGTAAACTTTGCTATTTGTTTGAAATTGTTCTTGATACAAAACTTCTTTCTACATGGCAGGTTGTTGCACTAGCTGTGCTGTACGTATAAAATCTGGAGAAATTAGACAGCCTGAAGCATTGGGGATATCTGCTGAACTGAAATCAAAGGCATGCATTGTTATCTATATTTTAGATTTAGATTTGTGGGACGAAATTTCTTCTCTCTTTTTTTCTCTTGGAATCTAAGAAAAAGGGGCCTTTTTCCTGAAATTTCTATTGATGCTGATATTGCATTAATTTAATCAGTTTACTGGTCAATACATCCCAAAAGACATGTGAGAGCAGAGAATTTATCTAATTCAGATGGAACATTTACCCTTGGGTTATGTTTGGTAGCTGATACTATTTAGGGAGAATGAAGCAATAAAATTCCTGAACATAATTACCAGAACCATATCAGAAAACCGTGAACTGACTTTTTTCCTGGTTCGATCTTGTATTTGGATTACACTTGAAGAGATCCACAGAAAAGGATTGAAAATTAGCGGTTTCTCACGTAAAACTGGATGGAATCAAGTGAAACCCAGTTTGTGAACCTGTCTAGAGTTTTTTTTTTTAAGATGTCTATGTGAAGTCCTGATTGCATGCTTATGAAACCTTAATTGTTTTTATTTATTTAAGTGTAACATGAATGGTTACTATCTTTCTTGCAGAAACTTCTATTTTCTATTGTTCAAAAATTTATTGCAAAACCATATTTCGATGTTAATTATCTTATGAAAGTAAAAATTTTATGCTTTGGTATATATTTTTCTAACATAGACTTATACACACACACATTTTCTATATTGACTTTTAAATAAATTTGTTTCAAATAGTTTAAGGAACTTGTGAGATATAATATCTGAAGTAGGTGGCTGCTGGGAAAGTTGAACTCATAATCTCTTGGTTAGAATTAGAAGGTTTTAAGCACCCAACCCCAACCCTTGAAGCTGATAGCAGATAAGATTTCTGATAACTAAAAGTTCATTATTTAGGATCCAACTCCAAACTTTCAAGCAATAGAGCAGGATCCTGAATGTTTGGAAGAAAAATATACAAAAGACTCAAACATGTGTATATATACATTCCGGTTTGCTTCTCTTTCAATCCCATTGTATCTTTTGCATTAAGGAGGATAATGACGGTATGTTCCAGCCACAAATTCATGTTTGATTTTGTATGTGGAGTCATAGTTTAATTAATATTACATGTATTTTAAATTATGTTGGTTGGAGAAGGAACTACTACATGTATGCTGGTCAATTTATTGTTAGGTCTCTACTGTACATTTCTTTTTGGTAAATGGTTTTTGGTTTACCTAGCCTTTTCCATAATCTTCATTGTTATCAGCAATACCAGAGAAGTAAGCATCAGTGTAGTACGCAGTTATCCACATATTCATGAAAGTTTTTCTTGGTATTAAGTTTGCAAGGAAATTTGCAATTTCATGATCATATCTTAATTTGATTCTTGGAAATTTTAGGATATTATTTTCTGTGATTCAGGGATATGCGCTTCTCTGTGTGGGTTTTCCCTCCTCTGATGTTGAAGTAGAAACACAGGATGAGGATGAGGTAATGTACGAAATTTGAATCTATAAAAAGAATGCCTACTGATTCTTTGAATTTTCAATTGAATACTGTGACTAATGGGCTGCTTTAAAAAGCATTAAGAGACTTGTTTTTTTATAAGGAGAATATAATTGAGAATTTAATGCATCTTCTTGTGTTTTCCAATAATCCATTCTGCAAAAGTAATAATGTCAAGTTGGTATGAGTTATATAAGTACCTTCTTCTGTTCGGATGTAAATGTGAAACTATTGGCACATGCAGGTGTATTGGCTTCAATTTGGAAGATATTTTGCCCGAGGACCAATTGTAAGTTGTGATTTTGATTTCTTGAAATATGCAATTATTTTTATAAAGAGTGGAAGAAGAAGGCTATTATTAACTTATGAATCTGTTCAATGCACAGGAAAGAGATGACTATGCATTGGAGCTAGCCATGGCTGACGAATAAGCTAATATAGAATACTGAACAGATGTGAGGATATATTGATGACAGCCTGCGGATTCTACTTTTCATCCTCTTTTTAGTTTAACTTCGTACTTCCTCTTAGCCTTCCTATGTATAATGTTATTGCTGGGAAAACATTCCAAGTTATGTATAGTTGGTTAATTGATTGCATCTTGTTAAAGGTACGTAAGAGATTGTCAGTGAAATATGGTTATCATGCAAGCTAATCAATGATTTTATTATGAAGATCACGAATTTTGAATAGTTAGTTGTTTCTTCTGCTCCAGTACTTGTACTTTGCTAGTAGAAAAATTCTTGAATGATGAGTCAACTTGCACCACCTTTTTTTTTTGCGGTGGATCATATTGTTTAAGAGTCAGAATCTAAAATAGCTCTACAATCACTGAACCAAAAGAAATGCAGGTGGGTATTGATGAATTTGGGAACACATTTGCACGTTCAATAGCAGGGAAACAAGGTGAGAGCCGTCAGTTGCTACGCAATTTCAGAAATAGATATCCTCCCAGTTAGATTTAATTTAATTTTCTAAGCTTCTGATAAGTTTATTCCTTTTGTCTCACATTTTTCATTAGTAAGGCTGTTGATTATCTAGATTTCAACTTTATTTATTTATTTATTTTGCTGATGTTCATATTGATTCCTAGCAAATTCGTTTGTAATAATCAAATCCGTTGTATTTTCTTCTTTCTTCTGATTAAACAGCGCTGATGGGGATTGGAATCTGGAAACTATTTTCATGTTTTTGAGGTTGCTATAATTACTTTTAACTGGGAAGGAATTCTTACTTTCATAAGTGGCGCTTATGGATCCTGTTCTACGCTAGGATACCTTTGTAAATAATGTTGCTTTAATTGCTATCTTCCAAACTGGTAAGTATGTGTCTTATTCAGTTCATTTCGAACATTACTTAAAATATCAACCGAATTCATGTGGAGGAGCAAATGTACAGTAGAATAAGGTTAGCTTGCCATCCCTGTCATAATTTAGCAATACTTAACAATCTGCATGGGGCCATCATGGTGATAAAGCTTTCAAGTGAACCAATTTTTATCTTTTCCTGATATTTTTGTGTCCTTGGAACTCATCTGGACGTGAATAGTGTCTTCATTCCCGACTTTCCAGCACATTTGATAGCCAGAAATCTGCTTCCTTTCATTCCTAGCTGTTTGTACTCCGTAAATTATTATATCCAAGCATCTAAAAAGATAAGATATATGCAGGACCATTATGTGAGAAGCTTGTTTGTCGCTGTAATGTTGTCTGTTTTACCCTGAAATTGAATGGTTCACAATTTACCGTACTATTGAATTTGAGATTTACATTATATTACCGTATTATTGGGTTTGAGATTTACATTACATTTGATGGGTTAGTGGATATCTATGAACTGAGACTCGGATGGGTTAAACAGAAAAACCAGTGAAACCGAATTGTATAAACTCTAGTGTTAGTAACATGTTGTGTGGAGTTTATGGATTCATGGACCCGTTGTTTATGTGAGAAGCTTGTGTATCATTTGCAAAGAAATTCCTGTAGGTAGGTAGATCATGGAAAGAAATTCGAAGCTGATCAGGAGACGCTATCACTTCTCCTTTAATTACCTGTAATTTTTGTGTCTAATCTCAGACCCTTCTCTGATCAGAAAATCCTATATGAATTCCCTGGTTTCACTTTCAAAATGTTTAAGTTGTCGTGTGGGTCTAGCTCTAGCAGCTGTCTGCTCAATCAAAATCAATATATATGAGGTTCTGCTTCCTCTTCTGGTAAAAAGGTACACACTTCAGATCTTTTGAAAAGTTGAGCTTATGCTCACTCATAGTCATATGCCACTGTATAAATGGCCTGTCAGGCCTACAATGTTACACAACATAATAGACTGTCTAGCACTCAGATTAGGTCTCTTTACCATACAAGGACCCACATACCTTGCAATAGAAGAAGATAGATTGTTAATTGTCGGACATCACCTCATAGCTGACGTAAAGCCACGCAACTGTGAAATCATACTCCGGGGGCAAAATAGGGGTCCATGAACAAAGTTGAGGTTCTTTATTATCCGGCAGGCAGATAGCAAAAGTTGTAACCCACAGATGGGAAATTGCTTGATTGGTATTAACTTTATGAGCATAGAAGAATATGCCTCTTCGATGTTATGTTTTTTCTGATATATGACAATTGAAAATGACAAGGTATTGGGATTATCGCTTGAGGGAACTTCCTGTGATTGTAACAATTCATTTAAGATAGTTAAAAAATTACACAAGATGTATTCCAGACAAGAAGTAAAATGATCGCCAATCTTGTAGGTTAACGTCCTTGTTTTTGGATTTCATGCAAGCGTTCTCCATCTAAAAGATTATTAAGTAGAGGAGAAACAAAAATGTATTCCTAACTTTTCTTTACTAGCAGACATGGCATGTTACAGATGAAGTCTTCCAAGATAGTTGAAAGAGTTTAACTGCCCTTGATACGAGTTGGTTGTTGTTAAGTTTGCCACTTTCCTATACGTGCAAGGATATCTCACATGCAGCCTCTCTTTGGGTCTTACATGTGGGCCAAACCTCACAAGTGGCCTCTTTTTTTGGGTCTTACAAATAGGTCAATATTTTTTTATTTTTAATTTGCATCATGGGGGTTCGAACCTTGGATCTTTGCTTTGATACCATGTTAAGTTTGTCACTTTTCTAAAAGCTTAAGCTTGTAGGTGTGGGTTCAACATTAATATTTAAGCTCTTTTCAACAGTTGTGAATTACTTATAGTTTCGTTATGATGTAATAGAGATTTAGTTCTTATGTGCCTCTACTGTGATTTTCATATCGTTAGTTAGCTGTATAGAAGGTCAGGTGAATATTATTGAGCCATCAAGATTGGTTAACAGAATGTAAGACAAAAAGGACATGAAATAAGAAGGATAAATTGATTGGCATGTGAACTCAAGGAAAATGTTTCCTTTTGCTGCCGCACCTGAACTACTTAACTGAGAAGAGTTAATGGCATCCATGAAAAGATAGTTCAACTGTATGAATTAATTTCTTATGTATTCCATTGTTAATCTCTCAAAAATTTTAGACCAATTTAGATTCAAACTTTACAGTCAATTGCCGCTGGCTCTTCAAGACGTCTATGCAAAAGATTCTCGACTTTAGTTGTCTTCATCTTGTGTTGTGATTGTTTGGGGTCCCCAAATCCTAGTTACAAATCCTGATAAGGTTACTATTTCAAGTCAAGATCACACACCATCAACTAGTTGATCACCAGCTTCTCTGGAAATCCTCACTTTAAGATTTCGTTTGAAATAACTTTTGGTCCCACAAGTAACTTACCTTTGTCAATCTCTTAATGGTACCTGTTTGGCAAACTATGAATAAATCTACATGACCATTTGACAATCCAAAAGCATAAGAATGACGATATCTAAATTCAATCTTTTGCTTGTTCTTGATGTTACTCATACACACATGACAAAAGTAAAAAGAAAACGAAGTTTATCTTATCCGAAAGATATCCAAATACTTTAACAACCTAATAGTCTTCTCATAAATATTTCTCATACAATCAACCAGTCAAAACTTCTTATTCATTGAGATGTCACGCAAGGGAAAAAAACAACTCTATACATGTGACTAGAGGGAATATCCTCTGCTTTGCTGAAAGATGCAATCCTTGGAGATAGTATACTATGCAAACCTGATGTCATAGAATCTGTAATAACCAAGCTGGGTATGAAGTAGTTTCAGTTATTGAACTTCTGTTCAGTAGTGCTTGTTGAGGCCTGCATCATGCATCAAGTTAAAACAGCACAATTAAGGAAAGTAAGATTTTAATGTCTACTAGTAGGTTCTAAAAAAGTAGAGTAATTAATATCTAATATCGGAAGCTCTAGATGTTCCGGAGACAA
Organism: Bursera cuneata; assembly: GCA_026212285.1. Lineage (NCBI taxonomy): Eukaryota > Viridiplantae > Streptophyta > Magnoliopsida > Sapindales > Burseraceae > Bursera > Bursera cuneata. The sequence continues at coordinate 72,697 of JANLJB010002334.1, read as the reverse complement.
ATAATGACAGGTAAGAAATAGAATAGAAAAAAAAATTTATGCTCTGAGGATAATACATCGAAAAATAATATTGTTCTTTGTGATTATTGGATTGTTAGTAATGTTTCTGCCTGGTGCTTAGTATAGTTAAAGGGTGATTGCAATAATCTACAGAAAAGATACATGTATGCAAACTGCTTCCAGAAGCAATAAGAAATGTAATTTAGTATTTGTTTTGTGCTAAATAAAACATGAGCTTTGCCATGAAATTATGTTGTCACCACAAAAGCTAGCTTATCTGCTTGATAGTAATTTGCATACTGACATATCAAAAGTTTTGCATCAATGATGCAGGTTCAAGCCTAGAAAATTAAAGTGAGATGCCTAAAATTCAATCCATTTCTTGTTACATTGACAATAAAGTTGGTCTTAATTTTCAGTCTCATTATTTAATGTTGTTGTTTCTTTCAGAACTTGTGCTTTCAGTTTTGTTGACATTTCTTTTAACAAGACAGAAGCTCTTAAACTATATCTGGAACAAGTTAGGAAGAAAAGTATACTGACCCCGACTGATGTCACAAAATTGCAAACAGCACATTTTACAGATCGTGCTCCGTATTGATACATCAATAGCATCCTGCAGTTCCCACAGTTGACATGTGCAACCTGATTTGCTGTCACAATGCACATTTGATGCTTACCCTCAAGTAATACCAACTTGATAGATGAGGTTTCCAATCAAACAATACTTGAGACAGAATTTTGAATTTTCGCTTCAAGGTAACCAAATGGTTAAAGGGCAAATGAAAATGAAATTAAGGAATGTGTAAATCTATTATCAAGCTGTTTCTTTGGTTGGTATTACATAATACATACCTTCCAAGGCTAGATTAACGGTGTGACAACAGGAGCATTGAACACTTGTTGCTCCACGGATGTACATGAGTAATGTGTGGCAGCCCCCACAGACCAACTGAGCCATTTCTGTGCCTGTTGATGATCAATAACATAGAAGATCATGCTTAGACCTTATCTAAGTTATTTCTATCTAGTTTAAAATGAAATCTATGACTTAAAATGAACATTCAATTGATATGATAGTTCAGGGTACCCGCGTATTCGAAATGAAAAAAATAAAATAAAGAAGGAAAGAAAGAAATAACCTGGTGGTGGAACAGCAGTGACTGCATTGCAGACAGCACAACATACAGAGGTTGCTCCAACAGGATAGAGTAAAAGGTTTCGACATCCAGAACACACAAGCTGGCTCTGTGCACCTAATAACAAACATATATTTCACAAAACCACTCGCAATATCCAATTGATGGGAACATATAACACTTACAACCTTTTAAGCAAAAACAAAAAATTTAGGATCAAGTCTCGGGCACATATGGTTTTTTCATGATGAGATAAGCCGAGTTAGAAACTTTCATAAGGTAGTGAATTAATTATTCTTCTACGTAAAATAGATTAAACTAAAAAAGGCAAATTTAACTGATTGCAGAACTTGCTCCACAATTCTGATACTGAAGTGCTCGGCATCTAATTCTATAATTCCCATGTTCACAAGTAATTGTGTGCTTACAATTCCATTTTAAGAAGATGAAATGAAGGATCAGTATAATTCTTTCTTTGATCAACCTTGTTGCAACTGTTTCATTATTTACTAATTTTAAGATCTCAATATTTCTTAAACAGCAAAATTTCTCAGTATTCTTGAACATGGTCTAATTTTCTCAGAAATCAAACAGGTAGAAGATTGACATTGCTTTAGGCTAAATAGTTAAAGCTGAGTTAGATACCATTGGCAGCAGGAGGTGTATATGGTGCTGGAGGTGTTGGATAAGGGGCAAGAGGAACTGGCATTGCAGTATCTATTTAGCTTCTATTTCTCTTCCAGCCTCCTACAAGCTTATTGCCTCAAAAACACAAAAAAACAACTCTTTCTCCCATTTTCACCATGCCTGTAGAGAATTTAAAACAAAACAAAAACAAAAAAACGAAAGAAAGAGGAAACACTTTCAACGCCAGAAAATACAAAACAAATTATGCCATCTGCATTGAGAAAAATTCAAAAGCTGCAAAAAGAGAAATGATATCTATCTCTCTGTATATGTGCATGTCCATATCATATACAAGTTGAGAGGATTATATAAACCAATACCAAATTGAGAAACTTTATCATTTCTTGAGATACCACAAGGGAAAGGCATGTAGGATTCATGCATAAATCAGAAAAGGAAAGGAAAGGCTTAAAGACAGCAAAGTAGCAATGAAACTCAGTTGAGCATTGTGGAGTGGAGTGGAGTGGGCCAAACACATACCTTTGCAACTTGGAGATGAAGTGGAGAGAAAGAGAGAGGCAGGGAGACAGAGAGACAGAGAGGGAAAGAGAGTGTGTGTGGAGATGTGTATGCAAGTTGCAAGTTTGGCATTGGATTGAAAAGGTGAAGTTAGAGATGTCATGTATACATACATAAAAAGAGATATTTTACCATTAATTTGTTTCCATGTTCAGTCTAAGTTGCAGCTTCACTTTCTACCGCTTTCTTCCTTTCTTTCCAATAAATAGAATGTGGCGGGGATCGCACTACTGCTATATCTCACATAGTTGTTGCGCCATAGAATTCTTTTTTTTTTTTTCATTTAATATAAGAGAAGATACCATTTGAATATGTACCCTAAATTATTTTTCAACACATTAAAATATTATATAGTATGTAATACCCTGATTCACTATTTTTAAAAGCACATTCCATTACAATTAGTTTAAAGGATCGGATATTGTGTGCTTTGATTCATCCATAGTATTTGTTTTAAACACACAATTAATCGATATTGTCTGCTTTGGACACAAGATTCGTTGATATTATCCATTTTGAATACACAATCTTTTACAATTATTTTAAGGAGTCGGAATAATTAAGATCGGGAGGCAAATCTTGATCTTAATATATCAACCCCAGCATAGACCCAAGTTTCAACCTACATCACAAGATCTCTTCCTTTGATAACTGAGAAATATTATAACAACCATGGACTTGTTATATAAAATGAAATGATTTTCTAACATTGAACAATAAATTTATAAAATATGAATTGCGATATTTTTAACATTACCATTATAATCGGTTTTTATTTATAATTTTTAACATATACTTTAAGAATACACATTCAAAATGTAGTTTGACTATGAGCTAGATGTAATCTCAAAGAGCTAGGCCAGAAAACTTGACAAGTCTGGTGGCTGGTCCAGGTCTTTCTGCAAGCCCTACCATGGTGCAATTTGAGACTTTTACATTATTGCAATGATGCAGGAGGTGTAGCAGAGCAAAACCCATGTGGGAAATTAACTTCATTTTTGCTGGTGATGCATCAAGATCAAGTTTGTCAGCAAATTTGGGTCCAATCTCTATCTTTTCTTTTAGTGTAAAATATTGCATGCACGTGAGTGTTGCATTCAAACCACACGCCCCTTCCAAGCAGGGAAAATGGATGGTTGAGAGAGAGCCACGACACCCAGAAGAGCCATCAGAGCCGCCTGCTAATGGGATTGGAGGAATTGGAAATTAAAACAAGAAACTTTTTTAGCTTTAGCATCTAGCTGGCTGGTGGTCCAATCCAATGGTCCTCTGTCCATTCTAAAAAATTCATTTTTCTGCTTATTGATCATCAAAGACTAGACTTACATGCATTTACTTTCTCTCTTTGGTGTTGCTTTATTGCTTCTATTAGCCTATTTAACCTAGAAAGTTTAAGATATATTCCATGTGATGTATCGTATTGATCAATTTCAGGCCCTATTTTAGATTATTGTAGCTCGAGACATGATTTTTATATTTTCATAATCCTAGGTGTCTCAATCAATAACCTAAATGTGTTTATATACCATAAATACCACAAAGTGCATGATTTAATTTTGTTATAAATTTCAAAATACCCTTTTCTTTATTATCCTAACTTTAATCCAAATTATGCAAAATACTATACAAAAACGTGGCTTTCAATTTAACCATTTAAGGTAGTTGACTTGCGATAATGTGATTCCGAAGCTTATTAGTAGAATAGGATTACGATAAGAAACTTTTTTGAAATTGAATTATTTTTTAATATGCACATAAAAATAAGACTTATTTTTTCAATCTGTTTATATTTCAAATTCACTTGAAGCTTTTCTTCTTTTTAATTTTCTTATAGTTTTTTAACTTTTATTTTTACGGGAATTTTTTCATTTTGACGAGTGGAGGCAGAAGAATAAGAAACAAAAGAATATAAAGGGAATAATAATAATAATAAGATAAAAATAATTATTTAAAATTAAAAAAAAAAAAGTAGAAGAAAAGACAAAAGAAGAAAGTGATGAATAGAGTCCATGAAGTATGGGAAAAGATCATCTTGGTAACAAGATGAGAAGAAGACACGACATTACAATACAAACGCAATCGATTACAGATCGTCCCTAGATAAGCTTGCAAAATTACAAAAGGGACCAATTCTTTTGTACTTTTTTCGGCTTTTCCCCCCTCAATCTGACTTCATCCTAACCGGATATTCCTGCCATTCTTCTAGAACACTCCGTCAATAATTTCGACCAGTTCACAATTTTTTAATTAATTGTATTATTAAATCCGATAATATTATTATTATTATTATTATTTTGGAGTTACTGATAGGAATGGAGATTCTAGTTTTCCATGATGCACCGCATGGAGTTCAGTTTGGTGCTCAGAGAATGCAGAACCAAATAAACAGGACAATCTTCCTTCAATTATTTATTGTACAACAAAAAGGCATTATTGTTCTTTACATTCTATGAACGTGATGAACGTTTCCTTTTACTTCAGGGCATCTAATGATCACCCACAACTGACCACTGTCACCACCGGTCTAGCACTGTTTAGGGGCCTATGCATCGACACCGACCTTGCACAGGCTGATAAAGTTAAATAAAACAAATGGTTAATTGGTATGTAATCAAATTCAAGAAAGTATTTTTGAAATTTAGTCAAATCTTAATTTTTTTTATGTTGTTTAACTCTAATCTACGAGTTAATGAATACTAAGTAATTGATTATTACAAGTATTGACACGTTGTTCATGACGAGTCAATAAATTCTATCAAGTTAGCTTATATAAAAGAATTTTTGTGTCCGTCAACATTAAACTTGACTAAAGAATCAAAGAAAATATTAAACCTACTAAAAATAAAAACAGCCTCCAAATTTATTGTATTAATAATATGATACAATGTCAGTCTAAATTTATTCTTAAAATATACGATAAATTCAAGTCTAAACGGCAAGTTGCAATACTGTGATGAAGAATCAAGTTTTGCCAAATTAGAGCAGGCAATTAGCTTACTCATAGTCATAGCTGATGGAAGGATGAGAAAAGCAAAAAGGTTTAGATAGAGGAAGGAAAACCACTAATCACATCATCCACTTTATTACTTAGTAAACGTGTTTTTAGACTAATCAATCCATTTCCTCGCTAATTAAGCAAATAAAGACGAAGCAAGCAACCTTTGGCATCTTCCTTAAAGCCAAATTTTAACAAGATTTCGGATAAGCCACGTCATGTTTCTACACTTAACACAAAAGTTTAACCCAGGATTTGAGATAAGCCATACAAGAACCTCTAAGGCTTAAACCAGATTTCCTGAAGATTTCAGATAAACACTATATAGCACTGTGGTGGAGCCAACATGTTAAAGAAAATCTTCAAAGAATAGATAAGGTCTGCATCGTACGGCCGAAAAATTGGATTGAATAAGATGATATCAACTTTTATGAGTGAATTTCTTTTCCAAGTATTTGCAATGTGAATAACCTGATCAACCCCAATTACCAACCGCAAAGGAAATGATAATATAGCAGTAGAGGCAATGATGACTTGAGCAAAGAACCTAAAAAAGTCTTTTCAACAAGAAACAAGATCCAAAAGACAAACAGCAATCTGCTTGTCCAAATTTATAGCATATTACATCGGATGCTGACTCTTCAATCTATAAGGGACCCCATAGAGTTAGCACCATTCTTGATCTGTAGCAATTCAACTTTCCGCCACATTTCAATGGATTCTCGCATACAAGGGGCTAAAACAATGGGCGAGATTGAATGGATGAAACTAAACGTTTTGTTACATAAGCAAAACATTAGCATTTCCATTCACAATTTGAGACTTGAAACCAGGTTACTTGAGACATTGACATATCATGTGTATGGACCAATATGAACAGAGAAGCTATAGATGATACATTTCTTAGCCATGCATCTGACCTATTTCTAAGAATTCTTTGGCCCTTGTGCCCCAATAAGTATGACCTTTTCTATTGTTCAGAACAGAATGCGTCTCCAAGTATACACCTATTTATTGAATGATAGTTGACAGTAAAACATTTATAAATGCCACCTTTATAGACCATTGCCAGGGTCATATACAAGGGTAATAACATTTTGTTAAAGAAGAACACATATTCAACCACGTTTGTATTAACAGTGAATTCTCCAAATGGAAATCTTAAAAAAAAAGTTTGTGATGTTGCTTGTACAATTAGCAGTTTCGCCTGTAAGCCTGACTCATACATTTATCGTTATTATTATTTTTCCTTTCCAAACATGTACAATTCTCTGATTGTTCACTTCAGATTTTATGTACAAATAGATATCCAGGAAAGTAAGCTTCCTTGCTACAGGTAGTCTCAAAATTTAGTCTTCATCTGTTTCAGCATCACAACTTCCATAGACAACAGAAATATAGTACCCTATCGTCCTAAGGGAGAGGCCTGGGAACCTGTGAGAACTGCCTGGTCGCAGATCAATCTTAACAAATGGCCATTGCATAGTTTGTGCAGCCTCACACTCTTCCCATCCATCTCCAATAACGCAAAACCGGACATTTGGATTGTTGAATCGTTCCTTGATCCATTGAAAACATTGGGGTTTCCCCACTTCCCATGAACTATAAACTGAAGAAACAAATGATTTATCAGTACTTCGACTATTTTCTAGAATAAGTCCATTAAAAAGCATAAAAAAGGAGAAACCTTAGCATGGATGTACAGAAGAATTCAATATCAAACTCTATTACTTCAAGTGCCAAAAACATATCAAACTCTGGTGCAGAAATACATTAGTCAAGTTTTGCTGGCTCAGGGAATCATTTGTTATCATGTTTAGGCCCCCAAAACCTGAAGAGTAATCAGTGGGGAGAAAAAAAGGGTGCAATATAAACATAGATAAAACCCCTACAACGTTGGGATGCAACTGAGGCGCTGTTAGAGTTTTAATATGTTAGCAATAATGTCTAACATTGGGCATATTAAAGTACATTTGCATATATGTCAGTTGGTAACAAGGACTCTCTCCTCAATCTAAACCTATTTTACTTTCCTTCTATTTTTTACCTTTGTTTCTGGGTCAATCTAACATGGCATTAGTGCACTAAACCCAGCACTTCAGTTATTCATACTTTTGTTGTTTTCTTCCTCTTATCCTTCCCAGAGAAAATTACAGCCTTAATGCGTTTTAAAATTTAGACCAAGTCAAAGAGTTGACCTAGAGCCAAAGGAACACCACAATCCTTTCAAACAGACGTAGTTTTTTGTACAATCCATTGCAAAAGGCATTTTTTTGTGAATGTCTTGCCATTTTCTGAAGTTTTGATGGGTTTGAAGTGATCAAAGGTGCCAAAATGCAAACTCTTTTGGTTTTTGGATTTGTGGACGGTTAAAAGTGATTATTTTATAACATTCCAAGTTAGTATTATTTTTATAAGCATTTCAAGGTGGTGTTATTTGGTGTATCTTTAAAATCTTTGGAAGTATCTTAGCAAATTATAGTGCTGCCAGTTGATCTGCACAAATCACAACCCTTATAAAGTTATTAATATGCAGCTCATCACCATAAAATTTAAAAGCCCCAATAACTCATTGAAAAAATAGATAATGAAGATGGCATTAGGAGCTACAAAGTAAGCTGGGAATTTTCTGGTCTACATCACACAGGGTTAAGCTTAACTAGAGTGTCCAAATACAATAGCACAAAGCACAATGAGAACCTATGTTAATTCCATTGCCACTATAGCTGCAATTTATTAGGAGTTCTGGCTTGCTATGCTAATGTCAATAGCTTATAGAACACTAAGTTAGACCCAAAAAAAAAAAAAAAAATGATGCAACTATGGCAACTTAAAATCACTTGCATGAAATTCAATATTAACTATCAAGTCATAAGATAATCTTGATAATAATAATAGTACATGCCTAGATATAAAATGTTTTAAAAACAGGTGTTTTAAAATGTATTACTGACCATTTTCATGCGGTATCCAGTTGTCAAGTCGAAAGAGTAAGCATTTTACAAGGCTTGGTATCAAGGATCCAGAAGTCACCAAAACATTTATGTGCTGGAATTTGGCATTAGTAGAGTCCATGATCCCACTGCTAGAACCTATAGAAGAAGTTGAGTCTTCATCCCCACTTGAACACTGGTCCAAAAAGGCCCGTGCTACATAATGGAAACAGAGATGTATACTATAAGCAAGTGATCTACAGATGTATTAGAGCACAAGCTCAAACTACCATCAGCAAGGTAACAAACTGATTAGTAAACCAAAATAAAGATGCTAAGAATTTAAGAGACGAAAATACTAAGCATAATTTGGTCCTGATTATAGGGATTGCATTTAAAATTTTCATTTATCATAAAATTCAACTAAAGCAAATTCCTCATAATTTCAGTGATTTTGACTAAATACTCTCTTGAATTCTATTTAATGACATTTCATAGCATCAGGAAATAGAATTTCCGACTACGCATATACATTTCAGGTCCAAAAATTAAACAATAATATCGGATTGCATTTAGAATAATTGAAGTTGATCAGAATTAACAAGGAAACAAGTTCCAATCACCTATTTAATTTTCCACTATCATGTATTATCTAACAGCCTCATCTTAAAAGAGCCCAAAAAGGCCTAATCCTGAGAATAAATCGCTTACAACTAAAAGAAGTAATCAGTAAGGCACTTAATATGCTGGAACCATAAAACGATATGACTGAAATAGTTTACAGCCCGCATCAAGAGTTTTAAGGAAAAAAAAACCTGAGGATAGCCATCTTTCTGTATATTCATCAGTCATATTGTACAACTCATCCAAGAAACTTAACATCTCCCGATCAAAAATATTTTGCAAACCCTGAAATAATAGAGAGAGTTCATCATATTATTATATTATACACTGAATATTACACCTAACATTGCTTAGAAAGTAAATACTATTGGAAAGGGATACAAAAGATAATGTGGATGAATAAATACATGCAGAGATTGAAAATTGAAGTGGTAAGGGAAATACCAACTATTAAATCCCCACTTCAACTATAAGGTGTGTTCAACAGAAAAATCACAGTTAAAAACTTCACACACCTAACTTTAGTATTTTGGCATATATTCTGCGGATTTTCACAAACTATCTCCATTAGAGAGATGAAAATCAAAGTGAAGCTCAAAAAAAGAACCATAAAAACCAGTATAACCATCAAATCAAGTTTGATTCGAGTTGCTTCTAGCTCACAAATCTAATGAGGCAAAAATTTCAAAAAGGCAAATCAAATAACCATATGCTTGTCCACATCAAAGAAGCAATCAGTAGTCACATTAAAACCATGACTTTACATAACTACATTGGGAGAGTCAATGTCTACATTCCTTTCCTTCAACCACTGAGAATTAAAAGAAACTTATGACCAGATCAGAAGTTCTCTCAAGCAACATGCAATGATACGCATAACCCTTATGAGAATAAACGAATCTTTCTAATTCTACTACCACATATATTACAACTGATAATCTAATTTTTGAATCTGATAGAAAAAATGTAGTCATATTCAGTTGAACAGGTAAGCATGACCAATGGATTATGAGATAAATGAACAACAAAATTGATTAATCAAACAACTGTTAAACGAAAGAGAAGTATAAATGTGAACCAAAGAATATCATTTCAAGATACTATCATCTCGGTTTATATGACCATAAAATGGAAGGTTAGGCATAGAGAAGAATAAAAAGATCTCATTTCTAATACAAAATGAATATTAATACCTGTTTGTACTTATGTGCAATAGCTCGATGCCTGTACGCCAACTTCTTCATGCTGGTATCATCACATGGAGAACTAAACCCATCTTTATCAAAATCATAACCAGAAAGATCCAACCCATCATCATATTGCTTCAAGGCATCAAGAAATGGTTTATTGTAGTTCTCAATCTGCATCCCCAGAATACTTAATCAGAGTGTACCAACACACTTCAAATATAAGAATATGACAATATGCAAACCAAAGAGAAGAAATCCCGACACTGTTACCAGAATAACAACAAATTTACCAACATTTAACATCAACATATCCAAAATGCTAAAATTTATGAGCTCCAAACAGCTCAATAACATTACAGGACAAGTAAAAAAGGAAGCTTACTTGCTCATAGAAGAAAGATTCATCACAGACTTTAAGAATGTGATTCTCCCACATCCTCCCTAGCTCTACACCTTTCTGCACATCCTTTAAGCCATTAAAAGCCTCGGCAAAGGTGCTATTGAGCAAGGACTTCAGCAGTATAAGGGTCTCGTCCATGTCCCAGATGTAAACATTAGTTATTCGATTCATGGTTGTTTGGGCATTTTGATGAGACGCTGAAGAGTTTCCCTCCATGCCCACGTCTCAGTGTGGAGAAGAATTGAAACTGGAGTGCAAAAGAACTAATTTTGGATCTGGGATTTGTCAATCATCGGCAAAAATTAGGGTCTTAGCCGTGTATTAAGCAAAGAAAGTTGTTGAAAGCTTATCAGTAGTAGGTACACTTAGAAGGTTCAAAATTGAGACTTGAGAATTCCAAAAGGCTTAGCATGTAGTTTGGTAACTAGGGTTTATGAAATTAAAAGCCAAAACGAAGAAAATCGGGATACATTAATCATATAAAAGGCTTAGGGTTTGGAGTTAGACAAAAGGATAAAAGTTCTATTAATTCAGAACAATTCTAAAACGGATCAAAAATTTCTTCTTTATTTAAACTTCGGATTTTCCAATAACAGTGTTTGAGAGAAAATGAGTAGTTACTTTATTCATTAACTTGTGAGAACAAATTTACTTATTCAGCCCTGATAAATAATTAAAAAAATTCCTTAAAATAATTTAGAAAATTAAAATTTTATTAGAAACTAAAAAAATCTCTTTCTTTTCTTTGTGTAATATGCATAAATTTTTATAATTACCGCATTTAAATTTTCGTATTCAACTGTTGTATTAATATAATACTATTGGACCATACGATTTTTGTTTTTAAAATTTTAATCTAAAATTCGATACATTAGATAGAGATCTATTAATCTTATTTAGACCGTTCTCTATACGTTCACAAAATATTGTGAGATCTTTTATTACAACAATATCAACTTTACTCGTATTCCTCATTTTTCTAAGTTCAAATTTGACCAGGAAAACACATATACTCAAACTTAACACAGCCCAATTTGGGTCCTTCTGCCTTCTAGTGGTTCAAAACCGTCCATTCCTAGTATCAAATTCAACAAAACATTATCTTCATATTAATATTCGATAAATAGAACTCTATAATTCATTATCAAAAAAAAAAAAAAAAACTCAGTACAGTAACAAACCCCGAAATCCAATGTGGAACCATAGTATGAAATCAAAAAAGTTGACGTTGGAAATTGTTCTGAAAGTATCCAATAATACTTGACCAGCAAATAACCATTTGTTGATTGATTGATTATATAATATTGGACCGACCACTCTTTATCTGTTTGAATTTTAATTTATAAACCAGCTAAGTGTTGATGGTGACAAGAGAATTGAGCCCCCAGATTCAGAGACTGGACTGAACCAACACTCATATTAAAAACCCAACTTTGATTAATCAAACTTTAATTACCATATTTATTTATAACACAAACTTCAACAAGTTAGTTAACCACATTACCATATTACTTTCACTGTTCTCAATGGTCAATCCATATTAAGAACTACTCATTTTCCTTCGTCTACTCAACGAGGTTGGATCAAATGAAAGTCTTTGTTCTTTTTTTTTTAAACTTATTTATAGTTATTATTTGGCAGGATTGTGGATTTTTCTTATTGAAAAGTAGCATAAAAGCCGATCTATTAGTTTTCCAATATAAGAGAATTGTATACAATAAATGAGATTTGAAGCATACAACATGATGGTGACTAGAAAAGGAGTACGATGTCAACTGTTAGATTTCTATCCAAAAATTCTGTATATTATTTAAAGAATCATTTTCTCGGTTGGTTTTCATTGTTGAACAGAGAAACGATGAATCTTATCATAGGAGTTACACAACCATTGTTACTGGTGTAAAACTGCTACTGCTAGTTTAGCAATTTATTTTGACAAACAATTAAGTTGAAAAATTCCTCTTAATAAAATCATCACAGAATGTCCGAGCTCTTATTTCTATATTACAGGATAACTTGTGGTAAAAAAAATAAAAGCATTCCAATACATTTCTTGTTTCTCGTTTGACATGAACCCCGTAAATAGATATGCTGCAAATTTGGCATTTATTACTTTCACATTTTGTATAAGAAAACAGTACTAGTATGGAAAGATCTGTTCAACCAAACAAACAAAAGAAACCCAGTTATGCACAAGGTGTGAAGCGTATCTGCATATGTGAAGTTTACGTTTTTGTTTACTCATTGCATGCTTGTGACGGGTTTTCTGCGAAACAGCCAACAGATTGAGCAAAATGTGGACCAGAACCCTTTCTTCTTCTTCTTCACTGGTTGAGATTTGGCACCCCTGTTAGCAACAAGGTCAGCCATGTATTGAACAACAGCCTGATGAACATAACAGTTGAATTTAGTTAGTTTCCCGATGCAATCGATAATAAGTTTATGTGACTAAGTAACAAAAGGGAGTTAAATAAGCTGAAGTTGCATAATGGCAATACCTGAGCACCCATTTTAGCTACATGTCTTGGTGGAATTTCTAGAGGAGTCTCATCAGCGCGAAAAACTCTCAATTTTGACAACGAACTGAAAGAATCTGGTAAAAATCTAATCTGGTCATCACTTATATCCAGCTCCTCAAGCATCTCGAGGTTTCCAATCGATCTTGGCAAGGCTCTAAGATCTGCAAAATTGTTTGCCACATTCAATTTCTTGAGGCGCACTGCAAAAGCAAGGTTCTCTGGAATGGACTCAAGTTCATTGAAGCTCACATCAAGCTCCTTTAAATTGGAAAGGTTCCCTATTGTTGTTGGCAACCCTTTTATCCTATTATAGTGTAAAGTGAGAATCTCCAAGCATTCTAGGTTCCCGATTGCCTCAGGTAGAGCCCTTAGCTGATTGAAATCCAGTCTTAGCTCTACAAGTGATGAGCAATTTCCAATTGTGTAAGGAAGCTCCTGAAGTTCATTTGTTTCCACATTCAGTTTCTTCAGTGATGTCAAACACCCAATTGCCTCCGGTAATTGGATAAACTGATTTGAACTTAAATCCAGATTCATTAGGTTTACCAAATTCCCAAAAGTAGAGGGGAGTGATTTTAGCCTGTTGGCATGAAGGTCGAGATCAGTTAGGTTGATAAGTTCCCCAAACGAGTCAGGAAGGTTAATGAGCTGATTTGAGTGGATATCAAGCTTTCTTAAGCTATTAAGGCCACCAATGGATGGTGGAAGAGCCATGATCTGGTTTTCAGATAAGTTCAGTTCAGTAACATCCTTCAATTTTCCAATTGACACTGGAAGCCACTCAATCTTGTCCATTAACTTGCCTCTAAGATCAAGAACCACTGCTCCACTTTTAGCAGAGTTTTCAATAACAGCTGCAATCTTCATCAGACTCAATTTTTCTTTGTTTTCTTCACCTGTTAATACATGGAAAACTACATATTTAGACACTCAAGAAACACCAAGTAATTTATCATCTATGTCATTATCTCGAAACCATGACTAAATTAAACATAAAAACATCATCCGTAGATTGGAGCAGGGACTAAATTCAAAAGCAACATGACAGAAATGGAATTGCAATTATTGTATCACAAATAAAGAAGTCAACAGAAATTTCCCTTTCAATTATAAAAACTATGTTCCTCTCTTTTTCTTAACTGCAGCTTTACTCACACCAAAACCAAAATTCAGAGCTAAATAAACTTCAATATGCCAATAGTACTCATTTAGGCAAGTTGGAATAGCTCAAAATTCTGAACAAAACTATCCTGTATCATAAATTTTAAAGCAAAGACACAGATCCTATCATTATATATATATATATTTCCATAGCAATAATTCAATCAGCTCTGGCTTTCTAGTTTTAACAACAATCCTGTATGATAATTTTTTTTTTAAATTATAATAACTAGTAACAGTCAAGCTTAGCATAATTTCTGAAATTTCAAATCTCAAGCATATAAACTTTCATATTGTTTATATTATCAATATCTTGAAAACACAAAAACTAGTATCCAACCATACTCTATAAAATCTTAACATATGTCCTCTACTGCTAAGTATATGCATATTGGCTAAAAGAAACAAAAATAAAAAAGATCTTCAAAAAATATCATAATTCAGTCCATGAGCTTACCTGTAAAAAAAGCAGCTTTTGTAGAAGAACTCTTCACCAAATCCTTAAGGCCTTCTTTCTCTAGTTCATGATCTTTCCTTCTCTTCAACAAAGTCTCACCACTCATCACATTTTCTTCTTCAATTTCCTGAATTGGGTCACCAAAACTACTCAATTTCTCCTTGTGGGTATCCTCAGAATCAACCAACCCAGAAGCTTTCTGGATCAGCTCATCAAAGGTGCCAAAAAACTTGTCAACTTCAACCAAGTGCTCAGCATCTCTCCTCTGTTCGTGGCTCTGGAACAAAACTAGAGTCCTTTTAAACTGCTGCAGCACAGAAAAGAGTTCTTCAGGAACATCTTTGGGCTTCTCTTCCTTGGAGATTTCCTCCAGCTTTGTCTCTTCTTCAGTGCTAACAGTCTTGATCACAGACTTGGCTGCCTCAACTTCTTCAATGGAAGGCCTTGCTGGCAGTGATCTGTACAGTCTCATAATCTCTTGAACAGCTCCTACAAAGGCAGGTGAAGGTTCATCTTTGGACATCCCAGCCATGGAGGATGACTAGGCCAGGCCAGCTATGGTGGTTTCTGGATTTTACAAGAATGGCTGGGAAGAAAATTTCAAAGGTTCTATCAGAGAAGTATTTGCTGGACTGCCATCTTTCTTAATCAACCGTGTAATATATTATGACAACTATTCATTTAGGCATGGGAAATTAATTTAAGCCGCCTACGGTTCTATTAACTAACAGTTCCACCACTAATAGTTTCATGAAATGACAATTTAAAGACGTTTGATGTCACCTTTGAATTCACCTGTGAGATATTTTTATGTGTGTTTTTTCAACTTTATGGGAGGAATCTTTAATTTATCTATTTATCACATAGAAAATAACTAGCAATATAATTTGTTCTAATTATTATTTTAATCAAATCCCTGGTTCTGCCTTTTACTCTCCTTTTCAACTCGAAGTTCATTTTTCTAACTTTTTTGAGCGGAAAGTTAAATCATTCACCCACTTTGATTACTCAAAGAACATGATTCTTAACTTTCTAACATTATCTTTACATTTGAATTTTTTTGGTATTTTTTCTTCAGTTTTATTATTTAAATTCAATGTATTACAAGATACCATTTATTCAAAAAATAAAAAATAAAAACTTTTCATAAGTTTAATTATTCACATATTCATCTTCCTCTCTCGATATATGAAATTTATAGCTTAAATGTGGTTTGCAAAATCCAAAGCCAGAAGTAGTATGTGGAAACTGAGCATAGAAATTGTCAATAAAAACAAAACAAAGCAGGACAAAATATCCTTGTTAATAAATGAACATAACAAAAGAATGAAATTGAAAATGACCAAGAAGGCAATAAAATTTTTTATGTTGATAAAAAATAAAAAATAAAATAGTTGTGATCGTCCAAGAATTCTTTTTTGTTTTAGATTTTATGAGGTTTATGAAGAGGTGATAGAAAATATATCGGATGTAGTGACAAATGCATTGATTTCTCCACCAATTTAATTTGTATTCTCGTATAATATCACATTGGATTATGTTCTCATATTGTTCCTATTTATGAATAATTTTTTTAAATATAAAATAATAAAGAATATGATATTCAAACCGTTTATATTATTTATTTTAATGTATCATTATAGAGTTTTTATTAATTAACGCTATGACATTAATACGATAATGTTATCGAATCGGTAATTCAGTATAACTTTTAAATTTATTTACTTAACATTATAAATTTTTTTTTCATATTTACAACAATTCTTGTACTAATATGGGTAACGTTACCAAAAGAATCTTAATTTCGGTAATGGTACTGAGAGAATCTGTCTACATACGTGATGTCATCGATGATAAAAATGGAGATCAGCAGTTGATATTCTACGCAATTTTAAAAGGAAGAAAGTCAGCTCATAAGTCGTAACATGATCTCTCTTTGAATTTATAATCCACGTCAAAGCCAAAACACAACATCTTATCGTAATTGATTATTCTTTCCTCTTTTTTCTTTTTTTTTTTTAATTAAAAATTTGGTTATTTTCATTTTGATCATCTAGTTTTGTTCTCTTTTATAATCTAATTGATTGAATTGGATATATAGTAATTAAAAGACTATGATATAATAAATAATTCACATCTACTCTAATTTGTCAATAGTTTTTAAATATTTTAATTTTATTTGGATAAGATTAGGATAATTAAGATATAATTACTTATGTAAAAGGCAAATGATTGAATAAAATGCTGTGTAGATTTGTAGAAGATAAGAAATAGGACAAAATAGATTTATTAATTACTTAATTATTATTATCTTGACTTCAGAATTAGCCTCCTAAGATATCATTATCTTTTTTTTTTTAAATTCATAATTTATATTTTTTATTTATACTTATTTAAGAATTCCTTATGCTATTGGTCTAATAAGGTTACTAATTATGATAATCTTATATTCAAACAGATTTAAGAGTTTTAATTACCGAATTCGAAATTTCCATTTTCAAACTCTTTCCAAAAAAACTATATTCAATAGATAAATTGTTATTATTATCCAATTTCTTTTTTTATTTAGATTTCAGATAATTTACGTAACCATATCTAACAATTATTGATTATTACATCAAACGTCAACTAGGAATATGTTATTCGCGTATTGCATTATCCATATGTTGATATGTTATAACATCAACTTTGTTATAGATCATAAATACAACAATTTTAAAACCTCTAATAATACTTATAACCTTAAAATATCATATTTATAACTTCGCTTACCCAAATTTTCACGGAAAGAGAACTTGATTAAATGGAGATTTCTTATGAAGATTTGAAAATCAAAAAAAAAAAAAAAAAAAAAAAAGACAAGCTCCATAAAACTTATAGGCCACGTTGATATTTAAGNATTTTAAAAAAAAAAAAAAAAAAAAAAAAAAAAAAGACAAGCTCCATAAAACTTATAGGCCACGTTGATATTTAAGTTAGCTTTACATTGAAACTTAGGAATTTATCGAAAAGAATACAACTACGATTGTTTTCGTGTGAATGTGAGTTTTTTGAGTGGTCCATGTTACTTGCTCCCTAATGCATACAGGGAATATATGAATTTGAATGTGAATGTGATGCCTCCCTTGTAGAGAGAGTTATATCTTGTGTTGTCATCTTCTCTCCTTTCCTTGGTCTCCCATGTTGATTGTGCTATGCTAGGGTTTCCATTTGGATTTTGGTTTCACCTCTCATGCTCTTTTGTTTACCCCTTCGTGATTGGGCTTTTTATCTCAATTGGGCTCCGTCCACAATTGCTTGAGAGGTTCGTGGGCTTTAAAGGGGCTGAAAATTCTATCTCCAACACTAATAAACACAAGACATTATCTTCATAAGGTAAAGGGTAAATAACTTTATATCCCTATGGTTTAATCAAAAAATGTTGGACTCCTAATAATTCGTAAAATGACAATTACTTCTCCTTTTCAGTTAAAATGCAACCTTAAATACATAAATCTAAAATTTGAAATCTCAAACGAAAAATCTTCATGTACCTTATTTATAAATGTTGAAGGTTAAATTTGTATCGATATGTATTTATAATATATGAATTTAATTACATAGGTTAACCGTACATCTAGCATTACTCTATACTTATAATAAAGGCTTATAATTTTACGTTACACATAAAAAAAAATTAAAAAAAAACCAATTGAAGGACACATTTTAAAAAAAATCAAACACTAAAAATTTTAGACAACAAGATTCATCAAACACTCGGTGTTAGATAGTTGATGCTGTTGATTATCGAGTATTAGTATCAAAATGACAAAAAAAACCTCATCAATCTATGAAATAAAGTCATGATATCTAAATTTTTATAAATTAATTTATTTTTCTAATATATCCTCAACTTGAGCCTATTTTTATAATTCTTTATAATTTTTATGACTTTTATGTAATTTTTTTAAAATATAACTATTATGATCCTTTGCTTGATGATATACACACTTGATATTATTTGATAGATAGCGTTGAGCGTCCAAAATCAATGTACTTGTCAAGTGTGGGACGATGTTCAATAGTATCAAACAGATAGTATTGAACGCTGGATGGATCATTATAGCTAAATTTTTCATAATTAGATCAAATTTCAACGAGGTCCCATAACTTGACTAATTTATGGAAAGATCGCAATTTTTTAACCCGAATCTTTGAAGGGTCCCATTAAACCAAGAATCAAGTGTCACGTTTGGGCGAAGCCAAACGCACCCTTAACCATAAAAAACGTACACTTACCTGCATATGCTGCCCCTGCCCTTCTCTTCTCTGTCACATTCTCACACCAACGATTTTCTTTCTATATCTCTCTCTTTTATTCATTTTCTCATACACCTTATATTCAAGCAACGGGATCTTCATCAGCATCTCAGTGTGAGTCTCTCTCTCAATCCATTATTTTTGTTATTTTCTTTTGTTAATTTGTCCACTTTGAGCTAATCATAATCACCCTCTGCGATTTCTCTTTAGGGTACTTGATCGGATTTTGATACGATTATAGTGATATTTACATGGGTTGCCCTGGCAGAGAGAAGCATATCCGGACAAACCGGAGAGCCCGATCCGTGAAACCCGAATTTGATCCTTGTTGTTATCTTGATAAAGCATCAATATCTAAGTCCATACTTGAATCGGGTCTCAAACCCTTGAGTTACCATCTGGGTCTGAACGATTCGTCCCAGAACGCAAACCCTAATACCAACTCTAATTTTGAGGATCACGGTTGGGGTTACTGTACTGAAGAACAATTGGAGGAAATTTTGTTGAAAAACTTAGAGCTTTTATACAATGAAGCTATATCTAAGCTTGTTGAGTTGGGTTATGCTGAGGATGTTGCTTTAAAGGCTATATTGAAAAATGGGTATTGTTATGGTGGCATGGATGTTTTGACAAATATATTGCATAATTCTTTGGCTTATTTGAATAATAGTACTTGCGGTGGTAATGCCAGCAATGTGATTCCCGAGGAATCTGAGCCTGTTTTTAATGATTTAAGGCAACTAGAAGAGAACTCCCTTGCCGGTATGGTGTGTTTTTTGCAAAAAGTTAGGCCACACTTGAGTAAGGGTGATGCGATGTGGTGTTTGCTTATGAGTGATCTTCATGTGGGTCGTGCTAGTAGTATTGAAATCCCAGGTACTAATGTTTGTGGTGGCACCATTGCGAATAATGTGGACAATGTTGTGAATAATGGTGGTGTTGTTGCCCCAGCATTGTGTAGGTTTCATGGAGGGTGGGGGTTTGGGAGTGGTGGAAATTCGGAGTTTTCGGTTAATGGGTTCTTTTCATGTAGTGCTGAGATGACTTTGCAAAGGGATATTGAATGTCCTAAGAGGTTTAATCTTTCGCCTTCTATGAAGTCTTTATTGAAGAGAAATGTTGCAATGTTTGCTGCTGGTTTTCGGGCTAATTCGAAGCAGATGCATTCGCAGTCTCAAGCTTGTATGGGTGTTATGCCTGGTGGGGATGTGTCTCCAGTTGCATCAGGGGCTGAGGTTTTGGTTGAGAAGTCTGAGGAGTCTAAAATTTTGAAGGATCCAAATGGGGTTGATACGGTGTTGTGTAAATTGCGTGATTTGAATATTGATGAAAATTTGGACAGTGTAACAGAGGATCAGAAGGATGAGATGATAGTTACTTTGCTTCAGCAAGTTAAAGACCTTGAGAAGCAAGTGAAGGACCGAAAGGAATGGGCACACCAGAAGGCAATGCAAGCTGCCAGGAAACTTAGTAGTGATCTAACAGAGCTTAAAATGTTGAGGATGGAGAGGGAGGAGACTCAGCGGTTGAAGAAAGGAAAACAGACTCTTGAGGACACAACCATGAAGAGGCTCTCAGAGATGGAGAATGCTCTGAGGAAAGCAAGTGGTCAAGTGGATAGGGCAAATGCAGCAGTTAGAAGGCTTGAGACAGAGAATGCTGAAATCAGAGCAGAGATGGAGGCTTCGAAATTGAGTGCTGCAGAGTCTGTAACAACATGTTTAGAGGTTGCAAAAAGGGAGAAAAAGTGTCTGAAGAGGCTCTTGGCTTGGGAGAAGCAGAAAAGTAAGTTGCAGGAGGAGATTGCTGGAGAGAAAGAGAAGATTAAGGTGTTGCAACTATGTTTGACACAGGTTCAGCAGGATCAGAAGGAAATGGAGGTGCTTTTAATTTCTGTCTATCCTCAAATGCACACACATACAAGTTCATTCCTGATGTCTGTAGGAATTTTCGAGTTTTAATTAATGGTCAATCACTTTTTCAACCAAAAAATAAAAGAATAAAAAAAATTAAGATATAAATTCAAAACCCAGTTGCATAATGATGTACGAGGACTTTTCTAAAAGATAAACCAGTTGTTATACACCTATTGCTGTATCCAATGAACCTTAGAAATTTATCCAGCTTCCAGCTGGGCTCATAATTTCAATAACGTGGTTCATTTAAAGTCAAAAGCATGAAGTTGCAGACCTTATTTATCATATACATCTCTGCATAAGCATATTGAATAAGTGACTACTTTGAACCAAGCAAAATGAGATAACTGAAAGAAATGGAATTTTAGTGCATTAGTTCGCACTCTGATCAGTAGTAGGTAGCTTTTGACAGTCAAAATAGCAGTGATTCTACATTTGGGGTTATGAATATATTATTTAAGACAGGGAAATTTGGAGCACCTACAGGCATTAAGAATGTAATTGAAACAATTACTAACATTCCCATTTTGTGTAGGAGATGATGTGGTTTTGGGCAAACTACTTTATGAATCTTCTGTTACATGCTATATATTTGTTTTTGTTTGAATTGACTAACTTTTCGGAGTCTCTTATGTAAGTTATTAATATTTTATGTTCTGCAATTTATTTTGATCATAATTTAAACAACCACAAACGAGCTCATCATTGTTATTAACTAGTGCAATTCTAATTTTGTGATTTTTGTGTAATATATAAACAGTGCCTGTTGCGGTTGCATTTGTTTAGAGTTTGTTTATCCAATTTTGGACTAATGGATATTGATACTGTTATAAATTGCTTTATTTGTTTAATACAATTGTATGATAGCCATAACTTAAGACATTTTGCTGCCATAAAGTTTTATCTGAAAGCTGCAATTTCAAATATGTCCTTAACTCCTAATTCATTTTCGATCGAGTTCACTTCCCCCTTTAAATACAGAATGAAATTAAGCTATTGTTTCTGTCTTTGTTATCTTACAGCAACCCTCTTGATTAACAACAAACCAAAGTCATTGGTAGACCTGATGTATAAGTTTATTAATAGTGTATTTGATGACCTTTCTTCTCTGCAATCATTTCTTTGATGTGTTTCCTGGAAATTTAAGCACATGTTGGTAAATTCTTTCTTGCCAAGCATGTTGACAGATTATTTTGAGCCAGTATGTGGAATTGACTACATCATATCTGTCAGTCATCTGCTGTTTCTTTCATAATTTGAGAAGTAGTCCTACCAAAAATTAGTGTCCAATGAAAATTTGAGTGAAAAGAATATGTAAGGTTTGGGTAAAAATATTGTAATGAGTTGGCAACGGTATAATACTTTTTATGACTATTTTATGCGTAACAATTTTGAGTCAGAATATTATGATGTGATAGTTGTAGCAATATGAAGGTAGAGACCCATTGGATCTTTGGCTTTCTTAATGTACACATTTTAATATGATCCAGCGTTCAGTCCTGGTCCATCTTTGTTTCCTCTACTATATGGCATTTTTTGTA
This sequence comes from Bursera cuneata, assembly GCA_026212285.1. Classification (NCBI taxonomy): domain Eukaryota; kingdom Viridiplantae; phylum Streptophyta; class Magnoliopsida; order Sapindales; family Burseraceae; genus Bursera; species Bursera cuneata. Next base: position 50,317 of record JANLJB010002334.1, on the reverse strand, counting down.
TTTTATAGATACTTTCTCTTCAAATCTTAATGTGTCAATTTAATTTCTCAATTTCATGAGGTGACCGATTAGATGACAGAATCTTCTTTTACAGTTAAAGTGGAGGCAGGAGCAGAAGGCCAAAGAGCTAGCCTTGACCCAAGTGGAGGAGGAACGAAGATCTAAGGAAGGAACTGAAGCTACTAACAAAAGAAAGCTTGAGGCTATGCGCCTGAAGATAGAGATAGACTTCCAACGCCACAAGGATGATCTCCAGAGACTTGAGCAGGAGTTTTCTCGTCTAAAGGCATCTGCAGAATCTACCGAGTTGAATCATCAGTTAAATACTTTACCATTAGGAAAGTCAGAGAGGGTGAAGCCTCAAGGAGAAACAATTGCTAGGTTGCTCCATGAATTAGATGAACTGGAGGATTCATCTGAGAGAGGAACTAACTGTGATAGGGAATGCATGATTTGTAAGAAAGATGAAGTTTCCATTGTTCTTCTACCCTGTGCCCATCAAGTTCTATGTGCCAGTTGCGGTGACAATTATGGGAAAAAGGGAAAAGCCAATTGTCCATCCTGCCGGGTGCCGATTGAACAGGGAATCCGTGTTTTTGGTGCAAGTTCATAGTCATAGTTTGCCTTAATCAAATACTCTGCATTGTCAAGTCTTTTTCTGGGATACTTGATATCATACAATTTTTCTTTTCCTTGCAGCCGTTTTAGCTGCATGCTTTTACATATACCTGCCTCAGATATGCTGCAATGCTTTAGCATATAATGTGGATGTATGTAAATAAGTAAAACCAAGCTTCTGTAAGCTCGTGCTTTTTCGGCCTTAAATAAGTGAAATGCTTTTTGCTTTGTTTCCTTTTCCCACCTTGAGAACTTTGAATGGATCTAATGGTTTGTCATATCTTCCTTATCATCACATTTTTGTTCGGAAAGATTTCATTGGATAAGCATTTGCAGTAGTAATGAACTGAGCTTAATCTATGGTTTGATAGCACCGGATAGATTAGGAAAAGAGTTTTATCAAATTTAATTTTTGCTCAAGTATGTCCTGTTCCAGAGCTTGAGTGCTACCTCAACAGGTTGGTTGAGTCAAGTAGTTAATGGCTTTATTTAAGCTGTAAAACAATCGATACTCGTCAAATTCATTTTCAAAGTTGTAACAGAATGTTTTTTATAACTTAAAACACTTCGTAAAAAATCACTTAAATGAATAGAAAATTATCAAGGATATGAGTTGAACTTGTCTTTGATTGATTTATTTACAGCACATATATGCTACTTCCCCTCACATGTAATAATCATCATGTTATTGAGGTTTTTTAAGAGGTAGATTGAGAAAGATCCAACACATATTAGTGGAGAGTTTTTACATCACGTTTCATGATTTCACTTATCTCCATACTAAAAAAACTAAATTAACTAATTTATTAATGATACCTAATGAATATAACAACCCTCACAAAATACAATTCTTTTTAATCATTTCATGGTATTAATCATGATCTAGACATCATATGTATACTCAAATTTTTAAATTATTTTTTAATTTTAAGGAATCATACTGATTTAGCGAGAATAATGAAGCAAAACCGAAAGTAAGAAGAGAGAGAGTCAGAGAGAGAGAAAAAAAAAGGAGAAAATGATTGGAGGATGAGAAATAGTTGGTGCATATTGAAAAAGCAAACAAGTGGAAGCATGCTCCATGTCCCATTAGAAGGTAAAGAGTAGGTGCCACAAGTCTAAAGCAGCTTCACAATCAGAGCTTTGGGTTGGAGAATGCACGAGAACAATCAATAGCCAATTACCAATTGCACATAAAAATCAAAAGCATAGCCACAATCCATAGCTGTTTGAGAACTGCACCAAGCCCGTATGAAACTCGTTACATGAATATTATTTGTTTAATATTAGGTCAACAATAACTTACTCTCTCTCTACTATTCCTTTTTTCTTCGAGAAATAACCAATTGTCCCGTGACCCATTTTACTTAATTTGATCCTCCAGTTGGGTGCACCCATTTCATCAATTTGGTCAACCAGGCGGTGAACCGTTTATCCAACTACAATTATGTATCAAACACGGACCAATTTATATAAAGTTGTGTACACAAATTTGGTCCCGCTTGACTTTGTTGTATATATACCTGAAATTTACTATACAAAAGTGTTCAAACTACGTTGAAAGACCAGAATGAATGAGACTGATGAACTTCATAGCAGCTACTTAAGATTTGAGTTTACTTTGTTAAATATTTAATATTTAATTTGTTTTCTTCTATATCATCTTTTAGAATTATTAATTTTCTTTTATTTTTCTAGTTTATCTTCATCATTAGGAGACTGTTATAAATAAGCGAAATTTGTTTTTAAGTTATTGATTATTACTTTTTGGGTTGATTAATATATACTTAGTTTGATAATTATTGGTATTCTTTCTTAATCAAATCAACTTTTTTTTTTTTGGTTTTTCATTTCTTAGGTTAAAATTTTCTTCTTTTAAAATTGATATAATTAAGTTTATGAAAAAGCTTAGTAATTAATTCACATGTTTCTTGTGGAATGATATATACCAATAAACCGAGTTTCTTGTTATATTTGACAAGATGCTTGATATATATGAGAAGGACTAACAAAAACTTAATTTTATTTTAAAGAGTAATTCTATATTTACAAATTGTTAATAGAAACATATTATATAATATAATATAATTATGAGAATGATAAGAAAAATAAATGAAAAATTAAACATTTCCTCTCTGACAGGATAACTGTGATATAAAAAGTCCTATATATAATGAAAAATCTAGAAAAGATGCTAGCATTAATTACGTACATGTAATTGTCAACTAATTTAAGTTGACTGAATGCCAATTAAATTTTTTGATTCGTTACCAATTTTATTCTCCATTTAATTCCAATTTAATCTATTGTTTGATGCTGATTTTTTACTCTAGTTTTGTCTATTACATGTTTGATTGCCGTGGGGTTCTATACAATTGGATACGGTGAAAAATATTATTTTTGTGGCCAAATAGAGCCCTAAAGGGCACCATATATATACAAAAGCTAAGTTTAATCATTTTAGCAATAACGTATTATGAATCTGAAATCTGATTGTTTCACAAGATGAAGATAAAAGTTGGAAAACAGAAAATAGAAATAGAAAACTTAAGTAAACCCTAGAAATTGATTTTTTTTTCTTTTTTTTAATGAAGTTATATGAGGTACAACCCATGATCCTATTAATTTGGATTCCCATTTTCTGGTTCTTTACAGAGAAATCACTAAACTTTTCTACTTTAGGTTGACTATGAGCCCTTGTGAAAACAACTCACTTCAATAATTTTCTACTTTATATTGCAAGGCATGTGAACACTAGAAAGCTATATCATTGATCTCTCTCGTTATTGTCCATATATAAATCAGCTCGCACCTCCTCAGCGGAGATGGGGTTCTGCTGATACATCAAAATATAGATTATAGAGTACCCCGCTAGTAATTAATAGTCACAGAATCAATTAGTTAGCTTAATTTTTGTATTTTATATACACTTTGCCTGCCTCTAACGTGGTGTGTGCACGGTTTGTGCTCATTGTTAGTTACTTACTATTGAGCAACATCTAGTTTGATCTAGAGAAATTGATTATTAATTATTTAACAATGTCTAGAAAGGTTCACGTTGGTATTGAAATGGGTATGGCTGCTGGAAATGATCATGTTCATATTCCTCAAAAGAGCAAAAATGATGATTTGAAGAAATGCCTTCGCGATTTTGCTCAGAAAGTGAAAAGTTATCCTAGTTTGATGTGGCGAACGATTTGGGAGGTGGGTCGAGAAGATCCTCGACGAGTGATCCATGCTTTGAAAGTCGGTTTGTCACTGACGCTGGTGTCTTTGCTGTATCTATTGGAGCCATTGTTCAAAGGGATTGGACAGAATGCAATTTGGGCTCTCATGACTGTTGTTGTTGTGCTTGAGTTTACTGTTGGTTAGTTTCTTCTTATAGATTTCCTGGAACTACTTTGCTTGATTTCCTTTACAAAAATTCGCATAATTTAACGTTGATTAAATTCCCTGCTGATAGGTGCCACTTTATGCAAAGGGCTGAATAGAGGATTAGGCACAGTGCTAGCAGGATCCTTGGCCTTCTTCATCGAGTTTGTCGCAAATGAATCTGGTCAGGTTTTTCGAGCTATTTTCATTGGAGCTGCAGTTTTTCTTGTTGGTAATTAACCTCTCATTGTATCACTCTTTGATCACTTCAATTAATCCTTAATGCAATTAAGGTGCATAGCAAATTGAGAAACCTTCTAATTATTTGTGTTATCATCGTTCATGGCTTGAATCTGATAGGAGCTGCGGCTACCTACATGAGGTTCTTCCCCTACATAAAGAAGAATTATGATTATGGAGTTGTGATATTCCTCTTGACCTTCAATTTGATTACTGTGTCAAGCTACCGTGTTGAAAATGTATTGAAGATCGCAAATCAGCGCTTTTACACCATTTGCATTGGCTGTGGTATCTGCCTTTTCATGAGTTTTCTGATATTTCCAACTTGGTCAGGCGAGGACCTCCATAATTCTACTGCGGGCAAGCTTGAAGGACTAGCAAAGTCTATTGAAGGTATGTAACACAAAGATAAAAATTTTAAGAAAAATTTAAGCTTAAAAACATTAATGAGTTTCAATTAATAGAACTTTAATATTATATGTCAAAAGAAAATATTCTTTCATTATCATTATTATTATTGTTGTTATTATTGATTATTACATTTTTTTAGTTGATTACATATCATTTTTATAAATATCCTCTATCGTTATACCTAAAGATCGTTACCTTATTATAAGAATATCTTTCTTATTTTGTTTTCTCTCGTACAAATATACCGTAAAGAGAAAAATATCAATAAAATATTCATTTTCTCTCATTTCTCTAACTTTATATATGCAGCTTGTGTCAATCAATATTTCAATCAAGCTAACGTAGAAACAGGCGTAGGCAAATCATCAGAAGAGGATCCCATTTACAAGGGTTACAAAGCTGTTTTGGATTCAAAATCTACTGATGAAACTCTGGTAAAATTTTTTCTTATTTAGTTGATATTTTAATTAGGTTTTTTCTTCAGCGTTCTCGTTACTGATGGAAATAAAAATTTGAGTTCTTGAGCAGGCTTTGTATGCAAGTTGGGAGCCTAGGCACTCTAGACATTGTTACAGATTTCCATGGCAACAGTACGTGAAATTGGGAGCTGTTCTTCGGCAATTTGGATATACTGTTGTGGCTTTACATGGATGTTTGCAAACTGAAATTCAGGTAATATAATATTTATCTAAATAGCCCTCCATGTTAATCTTATCATAGCATATTAAAAGAGCAATTTCCCAGTTACTAGTTGTTGCAATTTGATTAAAAAAGAAAGAAAAATCGGGCTATTATTAGTGCACATTATGCTGGATTGTCGGTTATGAATAATCAATGATCATCATATTATATTACACTTCTTAATTAATTCCAATCTTTCTGCGTTGGCGTTTGGCACTCTACATAATCAAGAATATCATAATTAGTGCGAGCTAGTTTGCTTCATACACTTGTTGTCCATAATATATGATTCTCCTTATTCTATTGTATATACAGCTTAGAGATCTTAAATTATTTTAATCATTCATAAACAATATAATTTGATCACAATTTGGCGACAAAACTCTGGATAATTAATTAACAACCATTCAAATCATTATAATGATTTATTGTTAAATATTATTATTATAAGTATATGTGCTACGTACAATAATTAATTTGTCTTCCTTTCAGACGCCACGATCGGTTCGAGCTCTATTCAAAGATCCATGCATTCGCCTTGCCAATGAAGTATCAAAAGCACTAATGGAACTTGCCAATAGCATAAAAAACCGACGCCACTGCTCACCAGAGATACTCTCCGACCACCTCCAGGAAGCCATACGAGACCTCAACACCGCATTAAAATCTCAACCAAGGCTCTTCCTGGGCTCCAACAAGAGCCATGCAAGAAACATGCTAGCCGTTGCAGCTGCACATGCAAGCCAAAAGGACGGGAAGGACCATGGCATCTCATTATCAAGTGTAAAAACGGACTGCTCGGCCTTGCTTGAATGGAAATCCAGAAGGGTATCCGAACAATCAAAAGAAGCTGAACGGAAGGTGTTAAGGCCACAGTTGAGCAAAATTGCAATTACAAGCCTTGAATTCTCGGAAGCGCTTCCTTTTGCTGCTTTTGCTTCCTTGCTAGTGGAGATGGTGGCAAGGCTTGACAATGTTATTGAGGAAGTTGAAGAGTTGGGCAGGATTGCTTGCTTCAAAGAGTTCAATCCTGGTGATGATCTAATCACTGTGGCTTGTGAGAAACCATCCTCAAAACTTGATGTTACAAAGAACCATTTGCCTTCTCATGGAACAGATTAATTAATTAATTGCTAATGGAAGAGCTTTTGAGGAAGCATATACTCTTGATTCATATTATTTCTCATACTCTATGGTTTTAATTAGAAAGATATTTTAGATTGTATTTTGTTAAAATGTGATTTGAATCATAGACAGACCATACTGATTTTAGGTTTGTATCTTGCTTAAATTCAATAAATTGGAGGAATATTTTAAGAAAATTAAATTTCATATTATTTAATAGTTAGAGCACTACTTTCTTTAACTATCTTATATTAGACATTATAATCCTATAACAAGCCATAATTGGTAATCATTTTTTCTATCAACATAAGGGGACTTAATTTTTTTCTTTTGATTATAAGCCAATGTAGATTTTTACAAGTAAACCTATTATAAATCTATGAAAATAATTATGATAAAAAAGAAAGAGGTCTAAATGAAGATTTTTACTAGTAAATATATTATAAATCTAGGGAAATAAATATGATAAAAAATAAAGAGGTCTAAATGAAGGTATTTACAAGTAAATCTATTATAAATTTAAGAAAATATTTATGATTAAAAAGAAATAGGTCTAAACGTAGATTTTTATAAGTAAACCTACTATAAATCTAAGAAAATATTCATAAGTGGAAAGAGAAAAAAAAAAAAAAGAGGAAGAGGGCCCAACCGGGTTCGAACCGGTGACCTCTTGATCTGCAGTCAAATGCTCTACCACTGAGCTATGGACCCCTTTTGATGGTAGACGTCCGCCGGCTATTATTTTATATAAACTATGAAGACAGTCAAAACAATTTCGGCCTCACAGTTCTCACTTCTTTTCTTAGCTCGAATTTGCTTTACACGAAATTCAACTGTTTAAATTCTTATAAATTAAAAAAAAAATACAATAATAACAAAATAAAATAAAAGGTTGATAGCAGGGTTGCAGGGCCCATGTATATAAGCATCATAGGAATGAGACAAATCTAATTGGACGAGTAGAGATTAGAGAAGGATAAGATCTATATATACTTTATTTTGTTTCTGCACAATTTGAGAGGATGTGAATGAAATAGGGAGGTGGGCTTGGATTAACCATCTGTTGATGGCTTTTTGTGTCTCAAACTCTGTAATATTCAATGTCCATGCTTGCAAAACAACCCCACGTAGCTTATTTGGTTGGAACATAGGCAAGAAAAATGCTGATGATCAGAGACCTCAGCCCAAGTATCATGAGAGCACTGAGCTTCCTTTCTCTCTTTCTCTCGTTAGTAGAACATTCCTCAGAGGTACACACCTTTCTCTCAATCTGCAACAATTTCCATACACATACATTGAATTCTTATGTACAAAATTGTTAGAAGTAATAAATAAGAATTTCAAGTTCTGATATATAATACGCTTATGGTTAGGTAAGGAGTTGAAGTGCTGCTACAAGGCCACCCTTGATGGGTTTAGTGCAACTGAGTTCCACAACTGCTGTGACTTCAAGGGTCCCTGTGTGATAATTGGATACACAAATAAGTCCTTCAAATTTGGTGCATTTAACCCTGAAGGCTATAGAAGCACCGATGATTACTATGACTCATTTGATGCATTTCTCTTTTATTGGACAGACAATGAGAAAATTGATCCCTTCATACTACCTAAAGTAGGGGGCAGCGGTGCAGCACTTTTTGACTATGCACGAGGTGGGCCTCAATTTGGGGCTGATGGGCTGCTCATTGGGCCTCCACTTGCTCCAGTAATGGGCGGGTTTGCCGGGCCCGATACAAATTCTGGTGTTGGAGACTTAAGGCAAGGTAAGTCTAGATTGGGATTGTCATATGCTAAGAGAAAGGATGGGAAGAAGTCCCTTTTTGGGGATGATTCAAGAGCTACTGTTGAAGAAGTGTTAGTTTTTTGCAGCCCTCAAATTGCTAGCTTATACTAAGGGTTTATGTAGTCCTTAAGTTGTGTTGTTAAATCAATTTTGAAGAGGACATTTTCCTAATGTTGAACATATACATATTTCTTATTATTCTTAATGCTATAAATGTATAAACGTTCTCTGTATTTAAAAATTTCCCATTATGACATTCTTCTTTGGAGAATATTCAGTGTGTTTCATTATGTAAGAGGTTAAGCATGATATCTTGTTGGCAACAATGTTCCCAATTACTAAAATCTCTTTTTAATTAAGGATTTCTGAATTACTATGCTATGGAATCATGTTGAGATTATACCCTTTTTACCCGTGAACCTAATAACAGCATCTATTATTATGTTTTGAATTATGTATGAATATTATACAAGATACAAATAGTATCGCGTTTATTGATTATGTTGTATCAACATATTTAAAAGTGAATATAACATAGACATAACAAAAAAAAAAGTTTATTTTCTTTATTAAATTAGTAGAAATCAAAGGTTTGTATCATTTTCTCTTTTCGCCTAAGTTAAGTAGAGGGACGCAAGATAAGGAATTTAATCTGTCGATTTAGATTTTTCTTCTATCTATGTATCATAGATCAACAAAGATATTTTTATCCATTATTCTTTTTTTCATGTACTTTCCTTATCATAGAAATTAGGAATTGAGAATCTATCTCAATGAAAGATATAATTAGTTGGTATTCATTATTTTTTGATTTGATATATTGCGGTTAGTAATATTAATGAATTGGGTGAAGATATGGAAAAGCTTATTTTTCTTTATTAAAATTAGTGCAATACAACACAATCGATATCGTTATTGATATAAAACTGAAAGAAGCCCTAAGTTAACGAAGGATTTATTCGCCACTAACTTCTAGAATGCATTCTTTTAGAAACTTTTGCTAGACTTCGTTTTCAATTTAGAGAATGGAGCATAATTGCTGAAAGAGATTTCCTTAACAACAAAATCATTTATATATACCTGATGGGAGACTGAAGAGCCAAAGGCTTTAGAAATAGGAGTTGTGGGGTGGGAGAATCTCATTTTACAATGTTATCAATTGCTGTTTCATGAAAACCTTTCAGGAAAGCATTCTTAAAAGTCACATTAGTGTTGTGTCTTTTGTCAAGATTCTTGCCCAAAGTGAAGATAGGGTGGGGAACAAGTCGTGAGCTTCTACAGATTGAAATTGACGTTCTTTCATTCTCAGTGCATAATTGGTTCTTTTCCGTTGCCAAATTGACGACTCAACAAAGTTACTGGAGTTTCTTTCTTTGGCTCATTTATATCAAAATACTGGTTCTCCTGGAATAAATTTATTAAGGTTGGTTTGGAAGCACTGCAAGGAAAGGGGGGAGAAAAGGTCAGGAAAGTGTTGTTGAGTCTTTAACTCTTTTTGGAATTCCTACATGCTAAGCAAGGTTAATTACGCACTTATTTTGGAAATTACTTCACTGTATGGTTTGTTGTAATAGTTAGTAAGAAATTGATCCTGGAACCTAAGCTGGGAAGTGAAAATTTCTGATGAAACATATCTCTCATTAGCCTTAAGGGTGTTCAATGTGCAAGCCGCTGATGCTCGACTCTTAAGGTGACTACTCACTGCTTCATGTACATGAACATTATCCTGATTGCTTGATCATTTATGCAGAGCCTTGTTAAAGGGTTGTCCATGAATTATGTCAATGTAACAGGCTGTAAATTAACATATGCAAGTGGTGAACTTCTTTCCGGTTTGCAAAATTATGTAAGCTAGCTAGTGCTTAGGAGCTTAACCTTTATGTATGGTAACCTGCAGTCTAATGATTGACCTTTTCGAGTCAACCAAAAGTTTAAAGGGTACCTAAAAGCAACTTTTGAGGGAATTGCTTACGAACATATGCATTTTTAAGTCTCTTGAGAATATTGCATTTCAAGAACTTGAAGCAATTTGAAAAGTACATGCACTGTTCTGTTCAAAGATTGCAGTTCTGGTGGATGGAAGTTGAAACTGAAGTACATTGGTTCCTATAACAAGATTGTGTTGAAGACCAAATCTCAACAAAACAATATTCAGAACAATTCCTAAGAAAATTGTAGAATACTATTGAAAGGATGAACTTCGAGGGTCATCCAACCTCCATACAATTCTGTTTACAATATTCTGCCTGCCCTGCTCCTCTCACGCTCCCTCCCTTTTGTTCCCTCCTAACTAACTTGTAAAAGTAAAATCCCAAACCACCCTCACAATTAATAGTAATTTACGTGACTGCCCTTGAGGTACCAGATAACACAGTCCCCTTCCTCCTAGTATAATACTGCTGCCGAGAAGGGTTCTCATCACCACTCCCCCCCAAAGCAATCACCTTGTCCTCAAGGTGAAAGTCAGGAAATTGGGTATTGATGAAATCTAAATCCTCCCAGGTGTTTTCATAGGAAGGAAGACCCTT
>JANLJB010002334.1:2847-39509 GCA_026212285.1 Bursera cuneata | reverse complement strand
GAAAATTGTAGAATACTATTGAAAGGATGAACTTCGAGGGTCATCCAACCTCCATACAATTCTGTTTACAATATTCTGCCTGCCCTGCTCCTCTCACGCTCCCTCCCTTTTGTTCCCTCCTAACTAACTTGTAAAAGTAAAATCCCAAACCACCCTCACAATTAATAGTAATTTACGTGACTGCCCTTGAGGTACCAGATAACACAGTCCCCTTCCTCCTAGTATAATACTGCTGCCGAGAAGGGTTCTCATCACTGCAACAGAATTTTTCATACAAAAATTATTTAGAATCTGACATTTAGAAACTGCATGATAATACGCGAACTACGCCGTGTTATGTGCACAGGAGCAGATGCATAAAGAAGCTATATTTGCTGCAAAAATGATTTCAATAGCAGATTTTATGCGCTGGGGTGTTCAACACAAGTTGTCCTGAATTGGTCAGGAGATGTATTTAGTGCCAAATACAAATCCCTTGGAGAGATGAAAAGTGCTTCTGATACCATTCAGTCTTCTTTAAGAGGAATAAAAAAGAAATTCATAATTATTGTATAACATGCAATAGGAAAACTATAGATCTCAACCAGTAATATCATATATATCATAAGTGAGTTACAATATGCAAGAAGCTGCTTATTTCATAAACATCATAAAGAAAGTTCAAACTTTAGACTCATCCATCTCCAGGTGAATCGATAAAAGTGATCACCTGGGGGCCCCTCCGCTAACTAAACATGAAAGTAGACCGACCCTTTATTATTTTAACCCCACCCTTAAGCATAAGCAGAACTTTAACAGGAAATTAAACTAGTACTTTTGACTCAACATATAAGAAGGGGATTTACTCATTATTTTTCGATCCAAGAACTAACATGTAAAAAGCGTCAGTCTTGGAGACCCCTTAGAGACATAAGGTACACCAGTTGATCAATCCTAAGACAGACCCTTAAATCACAATCACCAATTTATCACCCTGCAACCATAGAACACTATATTAATCCAAATTCCAATCTCACTTGCCTGAAAATTGGGATTGGAGTTTGGTCCCAATTTTTCAGATCTTGCATTGAAAAATCAAAGAGCTACGATGACCCTCCCTTCCTCTTTTCAGAAGAGGCCTGGATAATTTAGTGAACTGGATTGGTCACAACCTTCAAAGAACATATCTTCATTCCCATAAAAACTTGGGTAGTTTACGTCTCCTGAGTATGGTGGCATGCAGCCGATTCGACTGAGATCTTCAGAAAACTCAATTTCGCCAGTAAAATTCGAGTATGATGAACTGGGGGAGAATTCTCTGTGCTCATATGACTGCCATGGAGTCAATGAGGTTGGAAAGTCATACCGTGGAAAGGACTCAGATACAGCTTCATGGGCCGGTTGGAAGTCCTGAAACAAGCCAATCAGAAATCATTAAGATATCTAAAAGATGAAATTCAGTCCTCGGAAGTTCCTTAATTTCAACCTTGAATGCATGTTTTACCTTTGAAGAATCAAGAATATACTCAGGTGAGACCCAGAGATCTGCAGGATTGGTCTCCATTGGAGCAGGCTCAGACTCTGGTATTGTTGTGACTGCATAAGGATAAGGAGAAGTCATAGGACTTGAATAGCGACTGTCATTATACAGGCAACTTGCTTGAGGTGAGATGTCCCTCGAGATGATCAAGGGCTCATTAGAAACTCTAGTGGAGGTCAAATCCTCAGCGCTTGAACTGCTTCCAACCCTCTTGGATTTAAGTTCTCCATATGAATGGCTTGTCTTCTGTGCAGTCTCATTCTTCTTAACAATACGGCATAAAGCAAATGCTCCCTGTATAGAATAACAATAAGCAAACACCTCTTCATTTGTATAAGCCAAAGGCCATTCCATACTTTCAAACTACATCATGAACTTAATTAAGCTTACCTGAAAAGTTGGTGATCCATGAGAAACATCATCACAGAGTCGATACTCATGCATTACCCAATCTGTACGATCCCCTAAAGGCGCACGTCCTTGATAGAAAACTAGGGTCTTGCGGTACCCAGTTGCAGAATCAGCTTGGCAAACAACCTTCCTGTCTTTTCCAGTGGCTTTCCAGTAGCCAGCTTTGGTGGCTCTATTTGTTCTTGAGCCATTCGGGTACTTTCGATCCCTCGGGCAGAAGAAGAACCATTCCATATCTCGTTTTGGAAGGAATGATTTATCTGCAAATTTACAGCTAGCAGCTAAGATTTTTGAATTCTCAAATAATCAAAAGAATAAATATGCTTTATTAAAGCCCGTATAATCGGCTTCTAGAGAGAAGTTAAAAGGCCCCACAGTGGAAAAAGAATTCTTGCAATATGTGCATCCATAAAGAAGAAGAAAAGAAGAAATCAAATATACAGAACAAACAAAAAAATTCTTTCCACTACTTTAAAAAAATTAAAAGTAAAAAATATGTTCATACTGGCATTGTATTAGCTTAGACAATGACTTGCTCACCGAAACTGCAGCCAAAATTCACAGGATTTTAAGCAGACCACCCAAAGATCAAACCATTTATTAGATGCCACTCAAACTAGTACATTTTTTTTTCAGCTATACTTTTCCAACTTTCACTTTCTCGTCTAGATTTGGCTTATACAACATGAGTTCTATATCTCCAAAAGCACTGTAAGCACAAAAATATTGATCTGAAGCAGTACCTGGCAACTCCCATGGATCGAATTTGTACAAGTCGACCACAGGGATCACTTCAAGCTCAATTTCCTGACCCTCTACTTTTCTCTTCAAGTAATATCCCACCAGCTCCTCATCGGTTGGATGGAACCGAAAACCAGGTGGCAAAGTTCCCATTTTTCCTCTCTCAAGTCTATTTACTTTAGTTACTTTTCTATAGATTTCTCTATATAGAAAAAAAAAAAAAAAAAAAAAAAAAGAAACAAAAACAAAGAAAATAACGGAAGAAAACAGAGCAGGAGTAGGGCGATGGAAAGTTTTCTGCTAAGTGCCTAGACTGTATCTAGTAAAAATCTGGAATATCCAAAAATAAAAGCTTTTAACAACGCTAGACTTGTTGTAAAGAATTGAGTGCAACCTCCACAGAATGCACCCGGTGAACATCAAAATCATTGTTCTAAAAGAGTTCTATTCTTATGAGCAAACTTCTCAACCCCCACCACCCCCCAAAATTTAGTTTAATCCCAAAAAAAAAGTTTTAAACTACGGAAAAACTGAAAATTAAACTATACCCAGAAGCCAAAATGGACCAAATTCCAAATTTCTCTACCGAAACAAGTCAAAACTTTCCAAAAATGGAATCTTTTAATAAACCAGTTACTAAAATTGGTAAAAATATCAGTTAAGCTAGGAATAATCCTGAATTGGAGGGCCTAAAAGTATTGGCTGAAGAAGAGCAGCTGATGGTGAAGAGTAAGAAGAAAAGAGAGGAGAAGAGAAGAAAAGTTGAGAAGAGTAAAAAGAGAGGTGTGCGGAACGCGTTATATATAGAGTTTGCAGAACAACAATAGTCCAAAATGCTTAACACAAACACCGAAAGTTTAAGAGATTGCTTTGTTCGAAGTGCACACGAAATTCCACCGAAGTGGCCCACTAGACCTTGAACTCAGTTCACACCCAGAACAGTTCTACTCACTTCCCGCCATTATTAATTCATGACCGTTAATTCCTCAACTTTACCAAATAATTCTCCACGTATAACCTATTTGTGCAATGGGAGATGGCATATGGGTTATACAATTGAATTCAAAAAATGACATTCTTTTTATTTGGAAGTTCTATCGAAAATGCATCTTTAAAATGACATTAATTATAACTATGAAAAATGATATCTAGTATTGATAGTTTGAAAGTAGTTGTAATATAATAGCTGTTTAACAAGGCTCGGTTTGATCAAAGTATAGTTCAATTTCCAGTCTAAATCAAAGATGAAATATTCAAAACATTTGTACTTGATCACAAGAATTTTAGTGACTGGAAGGATCTCACACCACTGTGGTCAAAGTTAACATTGATTGAGGAACGAGGAATTTTGGGTTTCTTGGTTGCGTCCCTGTAGTCTAGCCTCCATCCACGTCATACTGAGTCGGACCAAAGCACTTTTTCTTTAATTTTTGGAAGTGATTCTGTCATCCCCCAGGACCCACTAGCTGAAAAAGAGAAAAACAAAACCAAAAGTGCTTAATAAGTTTTTTTTGGAGGTTTGGGAATGACCAAACACGCCCTCAGTGGGAGCAAAAACTCTTGTTGAATTCACATCTAGGTGTAAAGTCCACTAGTTGAGTAGGCCCTTCAGCCAACGTAATGTGCAGAAAGAAAGCATTTAAGTGGTTAGTTGATTGTCTTTTGGTTTCTGCAATGTTAAATGCGAAAAAAATATAATTTATAGAGCTGCTTTTGGGGCTAAAGAGTGCTTTTCTAAGCCAGCTTAATGGATAGGTTTGGAATGCAACCTCGATAATCGTTTATTTAGTTTAGTAATTAGATTTATTAGTGGTCCTCTCTTGCATTCACACTAGAAAATGGAAGAAGCTTCGTCTAAAGATTCAATTTCGTTCTTCTAAATTGATCGATCTATTTCAAAATGAACCAATTATCTTTATCACGTCAAATCTCTAGATTAAAACATTCTCAAACTAGAAGGCAGAAATATAAAACTAGTCGAGGATTATCTCTTAATACAACTAGCATATTATATTTACAAACTAATAAAGAAATATAACATGCATTTACCATCAAACAAAATGATGATTGATATCTCTTTTGTATAAGAAATTCGGTGATGCACAATATACGTAGTTCTTGCTTTGGATGGAGGAGACCCTGAATTTGCGTGCTACCTACAACAATCTACTTTTGCTTACTTCCTCCACCTATCTCAAAGAAATACTTTTTTCTCTTGAAAAGGAACAAACAATAATAAGAAAAGCTGCAAATTAAGACCAACTTTTTCTACGTACAATGACAATTAGGGTTTTATATATATATTCTTCACCGAAATCGAAAGCTGTGAACCCTTAAATTTAATTTGAAATGCACGAAACCTGAAAATTTGCAAGGAATGGATTCTCATTTTTCCTTAATGGTTCAATCTTATTTAATAGTTAACAAGGATCTTGATATTCCAAGTTCTCATAGAGTAGAATTTGCCTATGATTGGTGACTAGAGTACATGCATTATTATAAAGTTCACAAGATATAGTTAATCACCAAATTTAATGAAGTGATGAACTATTAATTTGGGGAGGAATTAATGAGTGAATGAACATCCTTTGAGATCGAAATGTAAAATGCGGCACGCCGCATGCATATGTGCTTTGAACATAAATTGACCTATCGAGCCACCAAAGTCTTTGTAATTAATTGATGATGGAGGTGATTCACAATGTTGTATACAGCTTATAAGTATGAAAAAGTAACAAGAGAAAGAGATGGTAATGGTTCAACTTTGAGTGAAATTGGAATTAATGGAAACAAGATGCAACGCTAGCGGTCAGTTTTTTATGGGGAACTAGAAAGTGAGAAGACCATCACCTCATCCCTTGTCGCTGTTTGTCTACTGCTTTCGGCCCCTTTGTCCCTTCCTTTGCTTGTTGCCATCAGCATTCACCCATGGCTTCCACTCCCCCACCCCGCTCCATTCTCAACCCTCCACTCACTCATGTGTTTAACGGGTTCACTTCATTTTGTCTAGATCTCTAATAATGCTCTCTCATCAACATCTTCATTATTCACAACGTTTAGTATCACATTAAAGAAGGGATGTGACAAGTTGCTTTCCAGTATCAGAGGGAGAGATTAGTAAAGATTGTCAAAGATTGTTAAAGATTGTTAAAAATCCGAGTGATGATGACAAAAACTGGACGCCCAATCAGTGAAATTTTGGCTGCATTCACTCACCAACGATCAAGGCATGTTAATAGGGTTAGTAAACAAGTAAATTATTAGGGCTGCATACGTATATAAATGTATCGACCGAAGGTCAATTAAGCCAAAGCCATTATGGGATTTGCAATAATTTGTTGTCATCCTCAAACTAGAAAGGTTTATAATTAAAGCCACCAATCACTATTTGCAAAAGCTAATAAGACAAAAATTAAAGAGTAGCATCCACCCTTTTGCTATTAGCTTTTGCAATAACAATCCCAGCTCAGGATAATCAAAGATATGTCTCCTCTAATTATCAATCATAGTATTAATTAATTGCCATTAAAGCCTCATGAAACACACAAAGGTGCATGTACCAGACATGTCTGCGACAAGAAGGTGGTCAATATGGGGACACTTGCGCTGTGGAGTCTTGGAAGTAATTGCACAAGCGTGGACTAACAATCTTGTTGAGCGAAGGGATATGATTAGGAGTTTGAATATTGATTATTTGAGAATTCGTGCGGTGTGGTGATGTATTCTCTTTGACGTTTCTGGTGTGCAAAATTGTTTATTTATTAATTTATGTTATGAGGGAAGAATAATGTGTTTAGCATTTTGGTCAAAGAATAAATATAGTATCAATGGGGTCAATGGATCGGCATAAACCCTCATGTTACCTTTCATAAAAGGTGTTATAATATTCGATAAGAAGTGGGTAAAACAACTCTTAATCGTCTAAATCTTCCTCTCTTTAGAATTTTCTAGCCGCTATAAATCTCGAGTTTACATCTTAACTTTTACATTTTAAGTGGCATATATTGATTTAGAATTGAAATATAATTTATACGATCTGATACAAATTAACAATGATAAGATTTCTGATTCAATAAAATCTTCAGCTTCATAATTAAAGACCATCTTTACAATCTCCATATTATATTTTTTGATAATATGGTAAGCGATATAATAATCTTAAATTATATTACAAATATAAATTGATATAAAAATTTAAAGAAAAAATCGGGATATAAAGTTAGATTTATAATATTTTTTCAATCGTTTTTTCTTTAAATTTTTTTATGTGAGTTGGGTGAAACAATACTGTTCCTTCATGAGGTTCATTCTAATTTTTGGAAGTATCTCTTCTATTTTATCCTAAGAGATTGGTCTTTCGTGTAGAAGAAGGTTTAACTACTAAACTAAGATCTATAATCATCCATGATTGTAATCTTAGACCCATCAGCCGATCCCATAATTTTAATCTACTTAATTTTAAAAATTAAAAGATTAGACAAAAGTTATAGTAACAAAAACATATTGTGGTTATAGTAAGTGCTATGAACACTCATTATTTAATAAAAGATTTATAACTATAACATCCATAAATAAAATTACTTAAAAGAACATAAAATAAATTTTAATTTTTTATTTTTATCATGACCGCTAATTTTTTTTAATACATCTTTGAATTAATTTTTCACATTCAAACAAATATAATATTGGTTCCATAGAATCGAAAACACAATGTTTTAATTCGTCGAATCTCCATTTGCAAAAAAGGAGTAACCGTGATGCCATTCTAAGGGAAGGTTGTCTTGCTTGGTAATAATAAGATAATTTTATTTTACGTAATTAGGAAATTATTCCCTCAACACACTGTGTAAGATTTCATAGAGCAGAGTGAGTTCTGAGAGGTGCAAGTCGTCATGTGAGAGAAATTGCTTGGTTTATTATGGGCCATATAGATAAAAATTGGGCCTGCTGTGGCCCATAAGGCCCATAGTCTGGGAATGAACGGTTGTGAAGCAAGTAGTTGGGGAACGAACGACATTCTTCATAATAAAAATGTTTTATACCCATTGACATTGATGAAGCTGCGTTTTACATTTATTATTTTTTTAATCCCTTTTTATAATTAATATTATTAAACCTTAGAAACTTTAGTCCTGAAAGCACTCTTAAAGAACCCTAATCAGATTTCAACATAGTTTGTGCAACACAGAAGTGACACGGTCCAACATAAATGATGTCAAGGAAGTTAAGAATTTTTTAAAAGCATAATCATAAAAGTGTTTTAGTTTAATCAGCTTCCATTCCAAGTATGGTTATAAGATGAATTAAAGTATAGACAAACTCTCATGGATATTTGTATTTAAATTATGTTAAATGCTTTAAAAAATGTATCAAGTTTATTGTTAGAATCTTTTTAGCTTTTTTCACGATTGCCTCAAATAAGAAAGACATCTCTAGCCATCCTAAAAGAATTTTTTAGTTGATTCATGATTTAGATAAGATTCATTGTTTTAAAAATGTTTTTTAAAAAATCGTTTGTAAGATGATACAAAACAAACCAAATTTATATATGAATTAATTTTTTTGAACATTATCAAGAAGAAAATAAAAAAAAAAAAACTAAAATAATAGAAGAAAATATAATCAAGAAAAAGAGGTTTATAATGAAAATACTTATATGTGAGATGAAGATAGAAGAGATTTATTGTAATACAGTAGTTGGAGATTTTTTTTTTAGATATGAGTTATTAGAAAATGTCTTTTTTATTTTGAATCAAAATTGATTAATGGGGGTGGAGAAATAACTAATTTTCTTTCCTAAGATAACATAATTCTTATTTCATGGTTTATTTTTTTTAACCAAATAGTAGGAATATAAATACCATATTTCTATTCCTATATCTGAGTATATATTTTATCAAAGCAAACACCCATTTTACTTCTATCATATGAGTCCCATAATAGACTCATTCACTATGTAAACCTCTTTATTATAAAATTCAAGATATATTTACATTTTCTTATAAATTCTCTTTAGATTTTTCTCATTGTTAAGAGTTTTTTCTCTAAGATAGTTCTGGTGTATCATATTTTAATTTGAGCATCAGAAAGTTATATCCGCCTACCTATCTTCTTTATTCTTAATTGAGTTCACGACCTTAGACATCGAGGGTAGGCTTTTGCATGTACTCTGACCACCCGAAATTTGAGCATCAATAATTTTAAAGAAGAAGATTTGTGTGTTGAAGAAGAGAATGTCAAAGAAAATATATTGAATTTAGTTTAGATAATAAAATAAAAATTTTAAAGACTTGGCATTATCGGAGCAGTCCCCAAAACTCATTATTTGACTTTTTTACCCCAAATTTTTTTAAATGGTCGGAGTTGAAAGCTTTTGGTCTGTTTTGTAGTTGGATGTTCTAGAGAAAGGTAAGCCAAGCGAACCAGAATCTGAACTCAACTCATCTATCAGTTCCAGGTTAGAACTTAGATCACAAAATCACGGTCTATACACCACCATCAATGTCTGCATTCTCTTTGACGCCACATCTCCACATACCCATCAACCCCAAGCTCAATCCAAAGCCAAAACCCAAGTCAAAGCCAACCAAAATTCGAGTTTCTTCGCTCCAAACATTCCCACCAGTCACTCCACAAGCCTCTTTTTCAGACCCTTTTGTTCTTCAATTGGCAGACTCTCTTGAAGACTCTCTTCCGTCTTCTTCACAACCTTTGCCTCTTCAGAAACTCAGAGACTTATCTTCCCAAACCCTTCTCTCTACCCCTTGGCCTTCCCGCAAAGATGAGCCTTTTCGCTTCACTGACACTTCTTTCATCAAAAGCTCACAAATTGAACCCGTTACTCACCCTTCAAAGTCCGCAACTTCTTTGGATGTGTCAAGCGATACCCAGTTCCCAACTCTTGTTTTTGCAGATGGGTTTATACAGAATTCAGTGTTGAATTTATCAAATTTGCCTGATGGGGTTTATGTGGGTAGCTTATTAGGGGTATCAGATGGAATTATGGAAAGGGTAAATGAATTTATAGGTGATTTTCAATGGGGTGATTTGTTTTGGTCAATTAATGGGATGGGGGCTCCGGATTTAGCTGTTGTCTATGTTCCAGCAGGATGTAAGGTTGAGAATCCGATTAATTTGAGGTATTTATCTATTGAGGGAGGCAATAAGAAATCTAAAAAGTTGCCAGTATCAAATCCGCGGGTGTTTGTTTTGGTGGAAGAGGGAGGGGAGGTCGGTGTAGTTGAGGAGTTTGTAGGCAATGAAGGGACTGAGTTTTATTGGGCGAATTCAGTTATGGAGGTGGTGATTGGAAAAGGAGGGAAAGTTAGACATTCTTATCTGCAGAGTCAGTCCTTGAGTGCTGCTCATATCAAGTGGACTGCAGTGAGACAGGTAAATTTTTGTTCTTAATATTGCTAAGGTTTTGTGTCTCAGAACTTACTTTTTTCGGTTTAGGCTGTGATTTAGTGGTTCTTCATATGTAATCCTAAATAGTACTGAATAGTTAACTGGGAGATCAATTTTGTCTTTTCTTCTAGCAATTGACGCTTATCTTGTTTGGAAGTTCGAAAAATATGTATTTTCCCCTGGTTCATTTTTAGCTTTTGGTAGTTGTTTTGTTTTACTGATAAAACGAAAATTTTAATTTGTCCTTGATTTTGCTAAGTTTCTGTTGTTTTTGTGGCTCACTTTCAATTTTTCAGTGGCCAAGAATGTGAATGACATTTATTGTCCGTTTAGGAATGCTTTGAAGTCTTTAGGGTTATTTTGTAGAGATACATTCATGAAGGTGGAAATTGTTTAGGAATGCAAGGGCTTGTTTGATCAAGAGAGCTCTGTTCATAAACCAAAAATTTATTTCATGACTTGAAAAAACTATTTCGAAAACTGTTTCCAGAAACATTTGGAGATCTATTCTCACTTTTAATTTTGCATATTGTGGTCATATCTTTCCAAAAGCCTTTTTTCTGTTCATGTGCTTTCTTATATAAAATATCTCAATTTGCTTCAATGAGAATATAAAAGAACTCCTGTTTTATTATTCTTAAGTTATTCTACAATTTTAACTAGCAAGACAGTAGTATCTCTGAAAGGAAAACTAGATATGTGTTTTCATTACCAAAAACATGTTTTTTTATAAGGAAAAAACACCAGTAATAATTATCTTGCTCTCAATATTGAAATCATTTTCACATGCTTTAAGCTGTTGACTGATTCAATCCTAGTTTAGAACTTGGTATACTTATAATAAAGGGTGGAAGATGTTCTGGTATAAAAAAATCACAATAAACTGATCTTTTTCATCTAGAGGATTTGCAATTTTGAATCCCTAAACCCTGTAGATTCTGGAAACTTGTTTGGTAGCTTATGTATTGTGAAATCGATAAGCAGCATAACTTTATTCATTATTATTTACTTATAGGAATTTGCCAGTGCTTATGAGCTTGTAGAAGTAAGCACTGGTGGAAAATTGAGCAGGCACAATCTCCATGTTGAACAGCTGGGCCCTGATACAGTAACAGAATTATCAACATTTCATTTGTCTGTCAGTGATCAAACTCAAGATTTACATAGTAGGCTAGTTTTGGATCATCCACGAGGTTATTCTCGACAACTTCACAAGTGCATCGTGGCTCATTCACTTGGACAAGCTGTTTTTGATGGAAATGTAAAGGTCAACAGGTAATTCTGTTGCATCCTTAATGTTTATGGTAATTACTGTACCTGGTAATATCATCTGAAATGTATCCTAGTGCATATCATCTTGGCATACAATCACATTGCTGGTTAAGGGAGTACCTTTTGTCTAATTTATAGGATTAGTTTCTTATATAATGTTACTTGTTGAAATTGATCATAAATAAATAGCTTCCCACATTCCTAGCCTTTCGAACTCTGAACTTATATCCTTTAAGATATTATTATAGGGCTAATTAATGTATCAATTGTTTAATACTCCATGTAACTCACGTGCTAATAATTTGAAGGTAGTGTTAATTTTGTGCATGATTTATGTGGTTTCATACCTGTACATATATTATGCAGATATGCACAGCAGACAGACGCTGGACAATTAACAAGGAGCCTCCTCCTTGAACCTCGTGCAACTGTAAACGTCAAACCCAATCTTCAAATTATTGCTGATGATGTAAAGTGCTCCCATGGAGCTGCAATAAGTGACCTAGAAGAAAGCCAACTGTTTTACTTTCAAGCACGGGGTATTGACTTAGAGACAGCTAGAAAGGCTCTTGTCTTTTCCTTCGGAGCTGAGGTGATTGAACGTTTTCCTTACCCTTCTGTTCGAAAACAAGCTGAGAGTCATGTCAAAAAATTGCTAGAAACCACATATGATAGTTCCTCATTGTGAGAGGGGTCATAGATGGTACATATGTTCAATTTTGTTGTTTTATACTTTGTCATTGCTTAAGAGAAACGGATGCTTAGCTGAGTAGCTCTTAATTTTCCCATTTTAGTTCCCATTCAGAGAGAGAAAAGAGAAAGAGATCGCGAATTGTTCGAAAATGAAATGGAAACGGCAACATATGTATTTGATTAAAGTTGTTTTAATGTTATCATTGTTTAACAGAAAAATAATAGTATTTAATGTTGAAACGAACTCATTTTGATGTTATGGACCTGTCGTTTCGGTAGAAAGGACAATGTGGTTAAACTTGTCTTCGTGCAACTGTGTTATACGTGCTTTGATTTTGTGTTCCTATATTTTTATCAGATGTATTTTTCTGTCAAGTTTCCGCATGACTGTACAAATACGAGTCTTGTGTCTGTAATACTTGTTGATGACTTTGGCGATCTATGAAAATAACTAGAGAACTCCCTGTTAAGGAGATGCTGAAAAGGAAAAACATCTATGAAATCAACTAGAACTCATGGTCTGGCCTACAGGTCTCATCAGTGAGTCTACCATGGCTTCTGGAAATTAGCTAAAACTCGATATGGGATTGAAAGAGTTCCTTTAATGTCTTGAAGGACCGCCTTAAAACAGATATGAACAAATGAACAATATCCTCTTTTCCAAAATATTATCCAGCATTCAAAAGTAAGATACGATACCAAAATCTGCGCATGCCAGGTGCAACCAAGAGACAGGACAGAATTAACAAAATTATGCTTCATAGTTTCATCATGGTAACAACAGAAAAGGAAACAATGATTCTTATAATTAACCCATGTGTAAAACAAACTAATAGATACTTAATTTGTCAAGATTAATGCAAAATTAATCATCTCGCCCAAGTGAATCCAAAGTTCTTGACCCCAAATAAACTTACGAGTTCATGACTGAGCAAGCAACACCGTTTATCCCACATCACTTATTTACAATGAAAAGAGAATACTTTATAAGATAACTCAGAAAGCTCGAAGATCGTGTTCGTAGAAAGGAGAGATGGTTGGCATCTCCCCTGACAGGGACGGGAACTGTCTTTGGACATTCTTGTTACCACACATCCGGTTAAGGCTATCCACCTATCAGGTGGATCTCTAACCCAATTTTTCGTTTTAACTTTTTTGTCCATATTTTGGGGTTAATGACTTGGTAACGGTGCAGTACCAAATTTGTAATTAAGATAAGGTTAAGGTCTCACCAAGGTACCCAAAAAGGGTCTCCTGACACTACCTATATAAACAACCTCAGATTTTTCTTCAATCCAACACTCCACTCTCACTCATGGCTGCTAATTTCTCCACACCTGTAGATATCTATCTTGCAATACCAAAATCTGATACAAGGAAAGCCAATTTCTTCACCACAGGAAACAGAACAAACCATGCCATAAAGTTTACCATTTCTTGCAACTCCCCAAGATCTCCTCCCAAGTCTCAGAATGTACCAGAATCTCCAAACCCAAAAACCCCTTCTTTATCTGAGCAGCTCAGGCCTCTCTCCACAACCACTCTGTCTCCAACCAAGAAAGAGGAAACTCCTCTCTTGTCTAAGCCGAAGTCCACATGGGTCAATCCCGCTAAGCCTAGAAGGTCTGTGCTTTCACTTCAAAGGCAAAAGCGTTCTCCTTACTCGTACAATCCTCAGATTAGAGAACTGAAACTCTTTGCACAAAAGGTCAATGACTGTGACAACACTGAAGAAGCTTTCTTGGCTGCTCTAAATGAAATCCCACACGAACTCACTAGGGAAAATGCTCTCTTGATACTGAACAGCTTGAAATTTTGGCAAAAGGCTTATCTTTTCTTCACTTGGATCAAAACCCAGAATTTGTTTCCCATGGAAACTATATTCTACAATGTTACTATGAAGTCTTTGAGGTTTGGGAGACAGTTTCAGCTCATTGAGGAACTTGCTAATGAAATGGTAAGCAATGAAATTGAGCTTGATAACATTACTTATTCTACTATCATTACCTGTGCCAAAAGATGCAATCTGTTTGATAAAGCTATAGAGTGGTTTGAGAGAATGTACAGAACTGGTTTAATGCCTGATGAGGTTACATATTCTGCTATTTTAGATGTTTATGCCAAATCAGGTCGAGTTGAGGAAGTTTTGAGTTTATATGAGAGAGGGGTAGCTAGTGGGTGGAAACCTGATCCCATTGCGTTTTCTGTGTTGGGGAAGATGTTTGGTGAAGCAGGGGATTATGATGGAATCAGGTATGTTTTGCAAGAAATGAAATCTTTAGGGGTGCAGCCAAATTTGGTTGTGTACAATACATTGTTAGAGGCCATGGGCAAGGTTGGGAAGCCTGGTCTGGCTAGGAGTTTATTTGATGAAATGATTGAATCAGGGTTGACCCCGGATGAGAAAACTTTAACTTCCCTTATCAAGATTTATGGCAAAGCTAGGTGGGCTAAGGATGCTTTAGAATTATGGGAGCGCATGAAGGCGAATGGGTGGCCAATGGATTTCATTTTGTATAATACATTGTTGAATATGTGTGCAGATATTGGGTTGGTGGAGGAGGCAGAGAGGCTATTTGAGGACATGAAACAATCTGAGCATTGTAAGCCGGATAGTTATAGCTATACAGCAATGCTGAATATATATGGGAGTGGAAGGAATGTTGAGAAGGCAATGGATTTGTTCGAAGAAATGTCTGAGGTGGGGGTTGAGATCAATGTAATGGGGTGTACTTGTTTAATTCAATGCTTGGGAAAGGCTAGGAGGATTGATGATTTAGTTAGAGTTTTAGGTGTTGCAGTTGAACGAGGGGTTAGAGTGGATGATAGGCTTTGTGGATGTTTGCTCTCTGTTGTGTCGTTGTGTGACACAAGTGAGGATGTTGAAAAGGTTATGGCATGTTTGCAGCTAGCTAATCCAAAGTTGGTTGCATTTGTGAGATTGATTGAAGACGAGAAGACTGACTTTGAGACGGTTAAGGAGAAGTTTAGAAGTGTCATCAGGGACACGGCAGTTGATGCCAGAAGACCCTTCTGCAATTGCTTGATTGATATTTGTCGTAATAGAAATCTCGATGAAAGAGCACATGAGCTACTCTATCTGGGAACCTTGTATGGATTGTATCCTGGTTTACATAACAAAAGTGTGGATGAGTGGAGTCTTGATGTCCGATCACTCTCTGTTGGTGCAGCTCAGACCGCCCTTGAAGAATGGATGGCAACTCTGGCCAGGCTTGTTCAAACTGAAGAGGCGTTACCAGAGCTCTTTTTAGCTCAAACCGGTACAGGAACTCACAAATTTTCGCAAGGTTTGGCCACAGCCTTCGGTTCTCATCTGAAGAAACTTGCTGTACCATTTAGGCAAAGCGAAGAGAAAGCTGGTTATTTTGTTGCAACCAGGGAGGATTTAGTTTCTTGGGTGCAGTCAAGAATACCTTCTACTGTTACAGCATAAACCGTGAATTTACTGTAATTACGTACTTCTTTCCCCCGTGCTCAAATGGAAGATTTTGTAATAATTTTAATTTGTTGTATCATTTAGTGAATAGCATATTGCTTCGAAGTACTGAATTGCTCATCGTTCTTAATTGAAAATGCACTAATTTTACATGTTGCTTCGTTGCAATAGTATACTGGGAATTGACATGTGCAGATTTTGGTTCCATTGGGAACTTGTTACTGAGGGTAAGGAGGAGATGATTTCTACACAAAAGTTCAGAGAATGAAATTGGAACTTTGTAAACCGCGTTGGTGGAAATCCACCTTCAAAATTACAGATGCTCACCTTTGTTTAGGAAATGCTCGAGTTCAGTAAGTATAACTGTACCCCCCACCAAACTATAAACTGTTTCTTCTTTTCTTTTCCCGCCTTAAATAAAAAAAATAATAAAAAATAAAAGAAAAGAAAAGAAAAAAGAAAAGTAAGGCCCCTAGGAATCTTTAAGAGCCTCCAGCTATGCTAAATCTCTAAGAGAAACAAAAGTCTAAAAAGAAAAAAGTTACCAAAAAAAAAAACAATAACAAATAGTTCTTTCGATCCTTTTTGTCCCTAAAGAGCATTTCCCAACAACTCTTCCCATATCTTTAATCCTGAACTGAATTTTCAGGGCATCTACTCAACTCTTGATGACTACCTAACATTAGTCTGCCTGTGTCGTTTGAACTTCCCCTATCAACTGTGTGCTTTGCTGTAAGACCAAAAACGCTTATCAAACCCATGAAAAATGGATCAGCATCAAAATCTCTCATATCGCTTGCAGGAAACTCGGCTTCAGAGTTGAAATAGTCACTTGCATGGGAAAGATGGTTATCGTCAAACCATTAAGATTTCAGAGGTACTTTCCTGATGACTTCCAAATTCTTCCTTCAAGCGATATCACCATAACAGTAACATCGTCATGGTACTTTCTGCGATCTCCTTGAGGGATGTCTAGTAACTCATGTAAATCCATTCCTGCAGACAAATAATTCAGGATCGTAATTTACGTCCCACAAAGAAAAGTGGATAGCTTAGAGCAAGTCTGACAATCACGAATGAGTTCCAACAACGTAATTTTGTTTGACTACATGCTAAAAATGTTAAGAAGATAACTCATGAAATTATCTGTTCCATTTCAGAAGAAAAAGTACTACAAGTTATATTTCAGAGCATTAACAATGACAAAGAAATCAGTATTGACACTGGAAAGCTATGATATTGTTCACTAAGCAAGATATAACAACTTCTATAGGTTAGGTTAAATCTCGTGAATCTTCTCCACATTTTCTATGACTTGAGGAAAATTAGCATATTAAAGCAAATAAATAAATATGCAGGGAAGAATAATGATTTTACCTGCTTTCTTGGCTGCATGGATCAGCAGCTCCTCTATCAGGTGCTGTGCAGGATCGCCATCTGGAAACTTCTGCATGAAACTCTCAACATTTGAAACCACTTCCTGATTGCTCAGATACTGATATAAGCCATCAGATGAGAGGACCAAAAACTGATCTCTTGGGCAAAGTCTATGGTGATGAAGAGAAGGTGAGCAAGATACATATGGAGCAGTACCTATGTACTGATTTCGAAACATTTCCAGTAATGCATCATTCAACTTTGGCTGCAGCAAGATAACATTATATTATGACGCAAGTTTAAAACCATAACATCCATCCAAAAAAATATATTGAAAACTTCATCAAGTGAAAACAACACAAGTAATGTTTAAGCATGCATTTATTAGTGCAAGTATGATATATGACAGTAGCATAAGGAATATAGTTAGTCACAATATTCAATTGTTACATATGGCACCTGGCATACAACACAAACAATAGATTGAGCACTGCCAAAGCTGACCTACAA
Source organism: Bursera cuneata (assembly GCA_026212285.1). NCBI lineage: Eukaryota > Viridiplantae > Streptophyta > Magnoliopsida > Sapindales > Burseraceae > Bursera > Bursera cuneata. The sequence goes on along the minus strand of JANLJB010002334.1, from coordinate 22,122 downwards.
GGGGAAGCAGTTGAAAAATCCCTTAATTTGGGAAACAGAGTTGTGAACAAGCTTACTGACGATAAACGGCACTATTGATAGACAAGCTAATTTATGCACCATTCTCAGAAGAACTGGGTATCGAAAACCAGAACAATAAAAATGAGGTAAAAATGCAAAAGGATTGATATTAGGCTTTTTAAAATCTTCTTATATGAGGCTTTTTAAGGTTATAAAACTATGTCTGAAAAGAATTATCAGGTTGGAAAAACCATGTATAGGTTCGCTTTTTACTCTTCATTAAAAGTGCTTAATATTTATTCTTTACTAATTTTCTTTTACAACTTCATGAAAACAATAAATAGAAGATTATTTCTCTTCATAAAGTGCATGACATGGTAAAAAGCCTACAGTACTTAAAATAAAATACAAGATATGTGCTGTCATGATGTACGCACAACCATGCCTACTTCTACTGACCAGAATTATTTTTTTATCACAAATCGTTGCAGCAAAAAGTATAACAAAGCGTCAATGACAAACCTTCTTTAAGAATCCAGCTCCAAATGCTCTAGTGACCTTAAGACGGCCTTTCACTCTATCATTTACAATACATTGGCTGTCATCTGGGTGTTCATTCTTTATTCTTATGACTTCCTGCATTATTTGAGCAAGAAAAGTTTTTAGCAAATCTACACGACTTCCTAACAATAATATGATCATACAGTTTGTTGACGAAAGCAATCATGCTGATAAGGAATGGAAAGGAAAATAATACAGCCAAGTACTATATAATATTCATCATTAATGACAATGTATCTACATATGCAGGTGCGAGTACCCGTATCAGACATTACTACTAGTGTCTTGGTTGAAGGCATCAATCCATTAAGTTCAATAACTTCATGGAAAAACCATATTTTAGCAATGTACTTCATTTGCCACCAGAAAGAGACCATAACTATCCCGAAATCTGCAATAAGCACAGGCTGACTCAATATTGAAAAAAATGCCAGGCCAACTATTCTGACTGAAGATCATGCATACCTGGGGCCGTAATAATTATTTAAAAAAATAATGCAACACACCTCTAATATCACCTAAGGGAATCAATCATCAGTTATGAAATATACTCATTCAGTGAGATATCAGTAATATTTTTTATTAACTAAGTGCTCTTTAAAAATAATAAATTCACATACTTGGGCATATTAAACGAGTTCAAATTTCAATCACAGAATGCCACCATCTATAATTTTCACTATCATACAACATCCAACTTTAAACAGATCCACACCACAACTTTGTTTAACTTTTAACAACCACGGGCTTGCACAAAAAATTAATGAAGTCCTCATATTTTATAACTTTGTAATAAGAATTATCTTGAACATAGAACCGACTTGATCATCAGATTATAGAATATATGTTGCCTTATCCTAAGTCAAGAGATACAGACTTTATAACCAATTTAAAGCATAAAGCCTATACTAAAAAAGTTTCTTTTCCAAAATCAAGAACCATTCCAATTCAAGTTAATAAACCTTCCCTCTTATCAAAACCAATTTTAGCATTACGGATTCCAAGAAGTCAAACACTAATATGAATTGCCATCTGAAGGGGCTTCAGCAAAAAAAATTTCAAACGTTTTTTCATTCTTAGAAAAAGTTCAAATAGGTTTTAAGAGCTTCATTGCAATGCCAAAACTTAAAATGATATCAAGAATAAAGGCAAAAACAACTCTAAATTCTGTAAAGTTCCTTCCTTCCAGCCACATACTTTCTTTTCAAACCTGAAATCAGGATTCCCTAATATTACCAACATTGTAGCTTGATCTCCCAATCACCTAAACTCCTCCATGAAAACCTTGGAACTAATGGTTACCATTTAAAATCTAATAGTTCTTATGTGTACTAACAAATTATGCCACCTTGTAAAGCATAAGACCAAGTCAACCAATTTTGGCCAATCAGAATTTGACTCCAAAGCAGGGACACAAAAAAATGCGCAGGCGGGAAGAGATAAAACAAATCCAGACAATAAATTTTTATACAGTTAAAACGAAGGTTATCTGCATGTCTGGTGAAGAATAAAACCACCACACAACTCTAAACAGACCTAAAGCCAAAACAATAAAAGACTAGCTATGCAAGTCCTACCATCACTTCTACAGAAAGCCATGACCCAGAAGCGGGTGGAACAAACGGAAAGATAAGCAATGAGGTAACAGACCTATTATCCAATCCCATCCAATGAGTTCCTCTACAATAAACCCTACTGTGAAAGACAACCTTGAGATAGAGAATACTTTGATGTGATTAACTTATAAGCTCGTCATAGACAAATATATATCTCCAAAATTACACATAAACATATCAATCTTTATCAACAACAGAGATATAGAATGTCCAACATGACACCCAGCTAATAAAGAAAACTTACATAGAAACTTTTATGCTTCTTCCTAATTTTTGAAAGGAGAAAGGAGAGAGCATATAAACAGATAATGATTGGTAAGTAAAAAAGGAATAAACACGAGAGAAACTTCCTTAAATATTCTAAAACAGTTTCAGTATGAATACAGACTCCTAATTTAAAATTTTACAAAATTTGCATATAGATATATGCCACTTTGAAAAATTGTTTATTTGAAATTTAAAATCATGCACAATAGATTGCAGATCACTAAGATACAGAGATTTACAAGAATAACCTCTAAAGCATCTTATTATCACTAGCTTCAAACATACTTTTCACTACATTATGTACTGCTTATCATTTTACCTGGCTGCAGCAGGACAATTTCAGGTAAAAGGGATATGTTTCATCTTTCAAAGTACACAAAGAAGGCCATTTACAAATAACTACTCTAGGCATAAATCAGCGAAAATAATATTCTGCTCCAAGGTACTAATTGCACAAGTTGCGTCAGAGTGTCTTTGGTTGTCTACTCTTCCACTAGAAGATCAATGAAATGAGTTAAGCAACACATGCATAGATGCTCAAGGCCTAACTAAGATGTAGACAGAATCAACTGACAGAATATCTGGCCACCCAAGTGAAATATGGAAATACAGCCAGAAAAATGTCCATAGAAATGCCCATAAACAAGATCTTGATGCACAACTTGTGTTCAGCCGTGAAGACTAATGTCAAATGCATAAACAGGCAATAAATTTGCCAACAAGATGCCCACAAATCCTGAGTGGCGGTTGTCAAAGAATCAAGAAGCAAAGAATCATAGAGTATTTGTTCCAAGGAAATAAAATATCTTTGACAATTTAGTTGCCCTGCCAGATTAAAATTTGAAGCCTGTTAGACTCATGTATGTAAATGTAGACCAATTAATAATAAACCTTAAAAATTCTAAATCTATCATGGCCTACAAAGTTAAAATCCAGAGAACAGACCCAAATCAACATCTTCAGCTGCTCCTCGTCAAGTTCAATAGACTAGTACAAACCTAATGATATCACATATGTTCTGGGAAAACAAAGAACACCTAATGGGTTATGAACAGTGATCAACTTTTCAGACACGCTAAAGACAATGTGACAGAGCTTGCAAGTTTCTCTTCGCTGGAAGTTCTAAAAATCTTCATATGCCAATTCTGTATTCTTTATCATGAAGCCATAAATGTGAACATAAGCAACTGAACAGTTAAGTAATTCGTACAATTTTCCGAAATCGCTTTTTCGTAACAGTTTCTGTCGTTAACCTGTTACAAGGCAAAACCAGAGAGTGTATAGTCCACACCCCTAAAGCTAGGAAACGAGCTTCTATTAGACTCCAAAAAGAAACATAACTTAACTGATCAACCTGAATACATCATAATACAACAAAGCTATGTAAATGGAAGCTAAAGAATTCCAATATATGCAATGCAGAATAAAGCAATCAATAATCATAGAAGTTTTCAAAAACTAACTTCTTCAATGCTGGTGCTGTGATCGGTCGAAAGCTGCAATGCAGTCAATTTCATCGACTGAGCAGGAGCCTCATTCGCCGCCACCTTACTTCCCCTTTCACCCTGTGTCACCGGTAATTCCTCAACTATGCCCTCCATACTAGACCCATTGTCTCCTTGCCCCTTCATCTCCACACTACATCCAACTGCCTCTTCTCGATACTGAGCAACAATTGCCCTACTATCCCCCACATTCATTACATACACATCCTCATCCCTCATCAACACAACCAACAAACAAGAACCCATCAATGCCAGCTCCGGATTTGTATCAAGAACCTTATCTGTTAAATCCAGGTATGCAAGCTCAGTCAACTCCAGGGCTCGAGATAATGCACTCAAAACCAATTCATGATCAACTGGACCATCTTTTCGTTTTTTTCCACTCTTCGCAACTTTCTCTACTCTGTTCTCCTCTAACCCAACCTTCTCCTTCTCTTCCAAGCCAAACCTCCACGGAAACGAGGGCTTCTTCCCATAACCACTGTCCTTATGTTTTGTCAACAAACCCTGTTTCAACTTTGACAATAACAACCATCTCCTACTCGCAGCTGATCCCTCTTTGTTGACACTAATGGCATCATCCACCGAAAACGCAAACCTTTCTGACCCAGAAAGATCCAAACCATCTTCTGGGTCATCCTCCGCCAGAAACTCCCATAACCTCCTCCTCCTAATCTCCGTTCCCTCCGGTTCAAAAGTGACTCTTTTTGCTCTCTCTCTATCTTTCGTTTCAATTTCACTACTTAAAACTGATGGGTCATTTCTAGTTTCAGTTTCCTGAGTATTATTATCATTAGCATTCCTGATTGTTTCATCCGGCGCTTCAACATCCCAAAATAAACCCTGTAACTCATTATAAACAGCTCTATAAAGATTACCCATCAAAAATTCAGGCGCATCTGGCCCGTTGAAACCATCGTAAATTCCGACGAACAACCAACCGTGTTCTTCCGACACGACCACGTGCACGCGATCCTCGCCGGCCTTACCCAGCGCCCACTGAACGTTATCGTTTTCTCTCTCGTTTTTTGCCACGTCAGCAGCTGCATCTTCGTCCATGTCGTGGTTACTGTTGTTGCTTTCCTTCCGAGAAACGAAATTAAGCACTGGCACCACCCACGGCCGTTTCTTCTCATAAAACGCTTTCCGGATACCCGATATTCCCAAAACGTTCCTCTTTTTCTTCCTTTTCAAGTAAATGCCACCGAGCGGCGCCGAGAAATGGACATGGCCCCCGGTATCGGAGGCGCCCGTGTGCGGGTCGAGCGGGCCGGACAATGCGCCTCGCTCCAGCGGGCCAGATAGGAAGAAAGGTCCCCGCTCCGACGTGTCAAAACCACCGCCACGTGGCACCGGCTGGAGAGGTAGAGCACTAAACGACGACGTGCTCTCGAAGCCACTGACATTCACGATACTGCTCTTGACTCCATAACCACCAGTAAATGTAGTCTCAGTGGCATCGTCGTAAATATTGTCAAGCTGTAGCACAGTCCTGGGAGTAGAAGTATTAGCACTCACAGAAGCTCCGGAAATGGCCTTGAAGCCCGTCTCGGGCTGCGAGCCGCGCAGCCCGGGTCCGGTCCGTGTCGGAGAAAAACGGAGAGACTGCGACGGAGAGACGAAGCGATCGGAAGGAGTTGGAGAGAGGAAACGGTTAGAGGATCGAACGTAGCAGAAGGAGTGGCCGAGGGTTTCATCCAACGGCTCAGATGAAGCAAAGATCAGGTCCGTTTGCTGCGCGTGGTCTGGTTGCTGCGCGGTCCGGTTGGTTCGGTTAACCGGTTTGATACAAGGGAAGAGGTAAGAAGAAAGTCCACTTCCCATCACATTTGATTCACGAACATGCGTGTTTCTGTTTTTCTGTTTGGTTGCTGAGAAAAAAATTTCGAGAGGCAAGTTTCTGGCAAAGTTTGAAAAAGAAAAGAAAAAAAAAAGAAAAGAAAAGAAAAAAGCAATCAGACAGAAGAGAGAGAGAGAGAGAGAAGAGTGTTTTATACTTGAGCTGAGTAGACTTGTTTTTATAGAAAGAGGAGAGAGAGAGAGTGTATGTAATTTTTTTTGTTGCTTTTGTTTTTGTTTCTATTATTTTTGTTTTCTGTTGTTGGCTCTTGGTCGACGGTTACACCTGGCGTTTGGCAGATGCTCCAGAGTTGTAACAGAGAGGCGAGAGGACGCCACGTCAGATGCCAGGTCAGAGTGTGGGTTTCGAAATGACGAAAAAGTCCCGCCACTAGCTTTTTAAGGTGAAATGGTAGGGTCAAAGTGGGAAACAGAAGTTGAATAAAGAGTTGTCTTTCAGGTATGCTTTTGTCCTTTACCTTGTTTGGTCAATGGAACTCCCTGTTTGGAAACCAAACCCTAAGGCCCAATTTTGTTAGGTTTTTTTAATAATATTTTTTAATATCCCTTTTGACAATTATGCCCTTCAGTATTTTGCACTCAATGAGGTGCCATTCATATCATTTTATAGAAATTAATTGTACTATAAATGAAGGGGAAAAGACCATAAAAGTCAATGCATTTAATAAATTTTTTATTTTATTGCTAACATAAATCATAAATAAAATAAAATAAGAGATCATTTATAATTTGTTAAATAAATAATATATTGATGTTCAAAATATTCAAAATAGCTTGATAAATTTGACATTCAAAAGCTTTCATACTTTTAATATTAAGAAAACTTTAAAGATTTCTCAGAAGATTGAATCTAATGGGAGAATCTAATTGGTCAATCATTTCGTCAATGATGGTAGCTTTTTCACTAATTCTAAAGCATTTAATGAAAGAAAATGTTCAATAGAGGTGTGAGAGAATCCAAAGCAGCCTAGTAGAGATAACAGTTAATTTGATAATTAAAGAAGTAAATGTCCTTTTTTAAGATTGATTAATTAAACAATGTGACAATTGTCATAGGCTTTGAAAATTTTTAAACTTAGATTTACTTTATCCACTAACTACATACAGTAAAAAATTGACAACCCACATCCTATTTTATTTTATTTTTTAAATAAATATTGAAATTCAAGATTAGTTACACAAGTCACCCACCAAAAAATAATTTTGATTAATTATGATTATCAATGAATAAAATCATAATATAAATAAAATCAATTGTAGCTCTTCATGGGTTGTAATCCTTCAACCACCAACAACCTAACCCATGTAAATTTCAATGTACTTTATCATGTTTCTTGTACAAAATTTTATTAAATTTGTGCAATTAATGTAAGAAGTCAAGGTTGGATGAAGAATTTGCCTTCTATTATATTTTGTACTTTTATGCTTTTGATTATTTGGTCAATGAGGTGTCTTATTAGGTTATGAGCTATTGCCTTGTTTGAAAGAGACCTTTACTATATTAATTATAAATTAATTAAACTAATACTTTCCTATTTATTATCATTAAAATAATATTAATATTATACTTATAAATTTTTTACACAAACACTTGTATATATCCAAAGAGCTACATTACATAACATTCCTTTTATTTTTATTTTTATTTTGCTTTATAATTTAATTCAATTTAAATTCTTACCCCTTAAAAATCTAATTCCCTTAGTTTTTCGAATCCCTATTTTTTAAAGTTTAATTTATCTTAGATTTTCTGCTACTCTTTACTCGATTTTGTCTTTTATTATTGTATTAATTGGGTCATACATCCATACATTTTTTTTAATTAATTATATAAAACCATTCAAAATACCATTTATTAATAATTAAAAAAAAGGAAATAAGGGTAATTTTGTAATTTCAGAAATCAGTTTTGGGCCAAGAATTTGACCTAGACAGGCCCAATCCTAAAAACCTGCGTAGGAAATATCAAAGATCTCCTTCCATGGCTCCATCCCCATCCTTCGCTGCCCTCGGCTCCACGGATCATATCACATCATCCTGGTCGGGTATCTTTCATCTTGCCACCTCATATCGACAAGAATCACAAGATAAGACAAGTTACCGGAATTGGACGGTCAGATTCACATCATGGACTCGCACTGCACCAGCAGAAATCAGTATCTAACTCATCTGATTAGTCAAAGCGCACGCTCTTCTTCGCTTGTCGTAATCCCAAACTTCCTTATAATATTATTATTTTATTTATTTTTAACTAAATTTTAAGTTTTTAAGAAAATTATATTATTTTCTATTTTTTCCAATTTGGGGAGTTGGGTCGGAAGGTAGCTGCTAGCTTTTCACACTTTAGTTAAAATATTAAAAAAAAAAAGTAAAAAAGAAAACCCATTTTAATAAATAAAAACATGAAATAGCGGATACATAAATGTTAAATAAAATTTTTTTTATTATTTGTTTAATAGAAAATCGTAAAAAAAAATAATTATTTTTGCATGTGAAGGCGGGAAAATCTCTCTCTCTCTCTCTCATTCATTCTCTGCAAGTCAAAGAGTTTGTTGGTTTTCAGAATTTTGTGAAACAAAACGACAAAGAGCTCAAAAGGTCACAAGATAACGTGTGAAAGCCCACACTCACACACTGACTCTCTCTCTCTCTCTATTTTTCTTATTTATTTATTTTTTACATTAATTACAATATAAATCATATTTTGATTAATTCAATTATGGCCCAAATTAATCGTAATTGATGGTTTAGTACTGTTATTGATGATTAAAGAATTACTGGATATATATAATTTTCAATCCGGGTGTGTCCGAATTTTGTTAAAAAACCTTGAGAATAGTTTTGGAATATCAGACCAAACAGGTTTCAAATAATATAATTAAGTATTTAATTTTCTTAATAAAAAAATTTATGTCTAGCAATAATTATTTGATGTAAAATAATAATTTTTAAGAGACGATCCAACCCAGGTAATGAAAATAACTCAAAATTTAAAAATTTAGAGTGTAACTAAGAAACCCGACAAAGAAAATGACAACCCGTAAACATTTGAAAAGGTAAGACAGAAACATTATCTTTGGTTTCTTAATAATTTGTTTTTCTTTTTTTATAACGATAACATCATTTTCATGAATGAAATATGAAAATCATAAATTAATATTATAACACTTTGAATTTTAAAATTACAATATAATTCATAGTTTTATTTGAAAATTCATACGTGAACTAAGGAATAGTGAGAATACGAAGAACGGGAATTTTTTAAATTAAAAAATAAATAATTTATTTATAGGTGAAATCAAAGAGGCAGACAGCTAGTATGGTTTTGATCAACTTGTTTTTTTTTGGTTGCTTGGAAGCGAAAAGCGGTGAAGAGGAGAAAGAATAAGTGAGGAGATGGGAGGGGGTGGCGGGGTCCACAAATAAATGGAGCTTGGGGTCAACGAGGACAAAGTCCTGATATGCGGGTCCCACACTCAAGTGACTAGACCCCTTGATTTTGATGCTATCTTTGTCGGATTTCCACGTTAACTTTCCCACCTCTACTATCTTTTTTTCTCTTTTAATTATAAAATATTATTAATAAATAAAAATAAAAACACATCACATGCTGACTATTCCTTTTTACTTTTCTTCTTTCTTACTCATTTAACATTGCATTTCATGGCTATGTTAATTTACATTATATAATCAATATTATATGTATCAAATAAATTATAAAAAATACATTATTATATACCAATTTACAGGTATCCATCATCGTATAAATTTCCTTAAAAAAAAACCCAAAGATTTATAATTCAACATAAAATGGCAAATTCTATTTTGTCTATATTATTTATTTACTAAAATATATAATTATAATCATTATTTTTATTAAAACTATACAAATTAATTTAGCATTTTCATGTAATGTTTATATACAAATTATAAATTTATAAGAGTATTTTGTTACCTTTTGTAATAGAATATTATAATTTTCTTTCGAGACGGAGGGGAAGAAATGAGGGTTAATCTTACAAATGCTAAGACTTTAGATTTTTAATATTTTGGTATAAAAATAGTCAATAATAGTAAATAATTTTTTGTTGTGAATACAAATTATGTCATTAAAATCTCGTTTTATTTATTAAGGTTTAAATATTTAAAGTTAAGTTCATACTTATAATCTTAAACTTTTAAGAAAATACCAAACTTAATATAATATATGAGCTGTAATAACCCAAAGGTCCAAGTTATCTCCTCCGTAACTTTTAAGACCAATTGAGACATGTGAAGCTTAATTCAGTCGAAATCCATACCTACAAACTTAAATTTAAATACATTATATGTTCATCAAATTTAATAGACGTATTATTTTTTAAAATAACCGTGAACCCATTTATAAGTTCTTGAAAACGTTTATAAAATTTGTAAGTTAATAATCATTATTATAAGCTTTTAGTACTTGTATATATGTATATAACTTAAACAAATATAGAATTAGATTCATTACGTAACTATCAAGACCAAAGCATAATTTTCGTATGTGACCAAAAATAAAAAAAAATTAAAAGTTGAAATGAATATCCAAGGCTTTATTCTCTAATCTTTTTATTTTCATGTCTTAATCACCTATCCATTTGCTACCAAAGTTAGACAAAAAGGATCAAATGGGTGGACTTGCCCTCTTATCTAACTAAACACTTGTTATTAGTTAAATAATATGCTAGTTGAAATCATCATTAATTAAACAACCTTAACTTTGGTATCAAGTTAGTGGACTCTATTAATCGAACTTTCATTTGATTTTATATTTTAAACCATTAATTAAAATTGATTTATCAAAGTCCACACTTGGTGGATGGACCAACCATATGCTTACATTTATTCAATGCCCCTTTTGATTTTTGATCTTTGAAGTCCTTTTCTAGGGGAGTAATTATTCAAATCGAATTTTAATTCAACAATGGGTCAATCTCTTAATGTTAATCAAACCAACCATTTTCTATCTCGTTAAATACCTTGTATTTGAAGAGATCAAGTCACATTTGTTATATCATTTTCTTGAATTATTATTTGAATAATTAATTTAACCCTTTTTATTCTTATTTTTATCATTTCAATTAACGGTCCATCGAGGATTTATAAAAATTAGAAATGATTAATATTATGAAATTTTCGTAATTAGTGATGAAATTTCTTAAAAGATTACAAGTAATCTACTTATTTATATTTGTCAAAGAAAAAGGGCATTTTTAATTAGAATTGAATAATTTTTAATTAAAAATGAAATAATATTTAAGAAAACCCTAGTCGTAGTAGGTGAACATGAACACGAACATGCATGGGAATATTTTAAAAATTCGAAAAAGAAAATATTAAAAAAATAAAACAAAACAATATATTGGCATTGTTAGAATCACCACGCGGTTGACTTGGTTCATGTGACGTGCCGTAAAGAATTGGTAGTGCAACGACCGTGGATTATCCACCTTATTTATTTATTTATTTATTTATATTCTTTCAATAAATGGTTTTTGAATTATAATTTTAATAAATATATGCTTGTGAGTTTGCATAGAAATATCATTTTTAACGTTAAAGAAACAATTAAATTATGGAAGAAAAGAAAAACAAATTAAACGTTCTCATCACATTTTGTTTGTAATTGTACTTCTCGAAATGATTAAGCTATGATTCTGCTTGTTTCAAAAGTCATAAAATGCTTCTTAAAATGATTAATCGATTGAAGAAATAATAATAATAAAAAGCTCAATTTATTGCAAATTAAGAAAGCATTTTCAATTTTTTTTTGCAACAGAAAAAACTTGCAAATAATGACCTGATCATGAACAATAATCACACAGATTATTAACTGTTGCCGAAAAACAAATTTTTTTCAAAACAGTTGAATCATGATTTTTCAAAAAAGTCGAAGCATAATGAGATGGATAGCTGTGTATGAAGTCTCTCTCTCTCTGTATGTAGATGAATGAATAAATAAATAAAAGCTGACATTATCAAAGCATGACTTAGACCTAAAAATTCAATTTTTGTCTCAACTATTTGGAGGTTCTCTCTTTGAATTTAAGTAGGACTGGCAGCCTCATTGACCCAGAAATCAAAATTTACAATGATTTGCTTCAAACTTTTTGGTGCATTTTATTTCTTTGTTTTTGAATTCAAAGGTTGTTTTATGCTTTTGTCAAATCCCTAAGCTCTGTCCAGCTAACTGAAGACTTTACTATATCATGTTGTGTTTTTGAAAGAAATCTATGACATTGGTTCCATAATATTATCAGCTAATTTTAAATATAAATGCAAGGTTGATGATTTTTTTTTTTTAAAAGAAATATGGGCTTCATGGAAGTGGGTATTGATGAAGTAGGCCAAGGCCAGCAACAAAGCCATAAATTTTATGCTAAACTTTAGAATACAAAATGTGCGTACTTGCTCCATTAGGGTCAAATGTCTATGGGGCTATGTTGTGACCTCTAATCATAGGCTTCATCGAAAGAAGTTACTTAGAAAATTTAGAGTTTGCTTTAAACAAAAGTGGGCAAAATCAAAATGCCTAGAAAAGTGACTAGAGATTGCATTTCTAGCGCCATTTTGAAGTCAAAGAAAGAAAGCACAACCTGGCTTCAACATCAAGGACAGACAATATACAACCCAAGCATACACCACTGTCCATACAAAGATTGATAAAGACAATAGATTTGAAGATGAAGACATATATATATATATATGTAAGTGGCAAACACTTGAGTTTGTAACCGACCATTTGACATTGAGTCCAATTGGCAACCAGTTCACCACTCATATTTTCACATTTATGAGAATTAAAAACGTGTGTTGATGGTTACCTTTGCCCTCTGCCACATGCTGAGATCAATTTTCTGCCTCGACTAAAGCTGTTTTTTAGGTACAGATATGACGTTACACATTAATAATAACATGCTCTTGGTTACCGAAATTAGAGTAAGCCTTTCGGCCTTTTGATACTCAATAAAGCGCCAGTAGAGTCCGGCCCCAACTGCACTGGGGCTTACTATAAGGTTTTCCAAACACTGATATTGTGGTATCTCATTATGGTTTAGGGTTGTGGATATGCAATGCCATAGAGCAAGTTTTGCTTGTGAGAACGAAAGATCTACACAATTTTTTGCTCCTAACTTTGTTGATAGCGGATACTATGAGGAAATGCTAGCAACAATTGCTAATTCATTGGCGAAGCAATTTCTTTTAGTCATAATCTCATATACACTCATGGTTCTCAAAAAATCTTCATTCCGTTTTACTAGAAGTAATATGAGACCTGCCTAAAGCAAAAGCAACAGCCTTACCGCTAGTCTGACATGGAATTTCAGAACTCAGCTTCAAGTTTTCATTCACCCTCTAATTCTTGTCATTCAGAGGAAAGATTTTTTCATCTTACAGAATAATTTCAAATTTATAATATACAAAAAATTGTCATTGCTACTCATAGTACATAAGAAGTGCTACAATGCGAAAAAAAGAGAGAAGTTAAATTGGTTATCAAGAGAGAGTAAAAGTAAAATATGTGCTAATTAGATAGCTTAAAATCAGAACTTCTGTGCAGCTATGTGGATGGTCTTTCTATCATGGTCTTCATACATTTTAATTGGTATTTTACGGACTCAAAATTGACCTGCTCGAATGTCTCTATCCAGACGATCTGCATTAAAGGTCCCAGGGATCTCTCTGAAATCATCGTTAAAGATAGAATATGCACTGCATGGGTTAAAACACAAAATAAGATTCTCCTATAACGTTCAGAGAGATCAATGAGATCAATGATGTTAACAGGGCACTCATTACAAATAGGAAAAAACATGGGACAATGTAAGAGTTTGATGTATAATTATATGAATATACAATCAATTTGAACAATCATTCTGTGAATTATACTTCTGATAAGGGGCAAGAAAAAGGGAGGCAGCAACAAAGAGGAAAATTTTAGGGATGTATAATATAATACAAATTGCTTTTCTTCCTTCCAAATAGATACCTCAATTAAAGTGTTAATTCACGTAAAATTTCTTGATTAAATTTTTTTTCTTAATTTTTATACTTCCATTTCAACTTCAAGCACAATAAAATGACGAGCATGCCACTATCCTCAATAGGTTTATACCTGATGTCTCCAGGTTGCCGCTGTCCAAGATTCAGAAAAATGATAGCAAAGGCTGTTACCAGTATCTGAATAAAAAGTAGTAACAATGTATTGAAATATTATAATCATTGTCCGATAAGTGATTCACGTAAACACGAACACATATAATGCAAACATCAAAGAGTCAATTTAGTTCATGTTTTCAGAAAACCTCTGGTTCCAACAAATGAAATAAAAATAAATTTCTTCTAATCTTTTCAAGCTAAAGCATTAGTAAGAGAGATCCTTCTCCTCTCAAGTACCGTAAACAATAAAAGTGTGAAGCTACTGATCTGCTCTAAACAAATAAATTAATGCTTACCAAGATACTTCCACATGATTAAAAAAAATCATAGTTTGCTTTTAAAAAAAAAAGTAAAAGCCTCACCAAACACAGAAAAAAGAAAAAGAAAAAAAGAAAGCTTAATTGATTCTGTTTTTCCTGTTTTCCTTTAATGTAATTATTGTGGACTGGTCTAATTCTTCCCAGGGTATGTAATGAGGAGATCACTTATGGGAACAAAATTCGAACTCAATTACCAGTATTGACTTTAATATATAGAGGAACTTCAAAACATTAATTATCAATTAAAAGAAAAAAGATGCTGTGTTGTGCAAATTTAAGAAATGGGAAATGGTAGAATCCAAACTCACATATATGGGTCCAAGATCCCATCGATGGGCAATCGGTGCAAATATAAACCATAAAATGATAATCGCCCACCCCTTTAGACTGAGTGAGAATATTGCCATCAGAAGCATATCTATCAAAAAAACATAATGAAAAAGGCAATCAGCAGATTGTTGTTTTAAAATATAATTATACTTCAATTAGATGCTAACCAGGAATCTTCAACTTCTTATGCAGGAAAAAGCAAAGCCTCCTCTTCCATCGGCTTGTTGACTGTGGGAGCCGAAATTTCTGGACATTGAGGAGAAATGTATAAAAGCAACTAACAGATGTTTATACATTGATGTAAGATTTTTAAGTTCATGACAAATTCAATTACCAGATCTAAATCATCATCATCGATATAAGTATCATCCCGTAGATGTTTAGCTGGTGCCTTCGGTTTGACAGCAGCAATCACACAATCTAGAAAATGAAGGCAGAAATGTCCAATAACTACCATTGAACAAGTCGGTAGTTAAAAGTACAAAAACTATGCTCAACCAAAAACGCAATGTTGTATAAAATTCATAAAAGCAACTAGAAGTGGATGAAACTCTATTTATCAATCTTTTATTTTCTGAGAAGTAAGACAACTTTGGTACAACTTATAACTTTTGTTCTTAGGGAAATTAAAGAAGATTTTTAATTTAATTATTCTTTAGGTGCTAGGGTTAAGGATCAAGGAAAATCTGTAGTAATTAGCTTGTAGCTAATTAGGAAGTATTACAAGCTAAGTAGTAAGCAGAAGATTAAGACAAAATCAATACCACCATCATTGAGTTGGAGATACACGTCATCCTCATCTTCACTGTCATCCAATACATTTCCTCGCAGAATTAGCCTCAGATTCTCTATTGGTAAACGATTATTTTTGGCAATCAATTTTCTCAAATCACGCACCTAATTAAGTAGAAGCAATATGAGCAGACATAAGAATTCACAGCGAATAACATCTTCAAAACCTTTACCAGCTAACATATTATCTTACACAGAGTATAAGGAAATTTAGATTAAAAAGTGAAAGATTCAAAAGAGAACTCAAATGTAAACAAACTCAACTATTTTCGTGAAACATTTGAAATGTATTAGAATCCAAGAAGAAATTATTGAAATTATCTTCTGTTAATATATCCTTGGAACAGCTGCGCATTCTCAAAACATGTAAACTAGTCCAAACTCCCCAAGGTAAATTGTACAGAAATAACACATGAAGTAGCTAACAGTTTTATATGAAGGAGATAAAACAAAGAGGCATCTATCTCATTAATTTATATCCCCCATCCATTTAAAAGTAAAATCCTGCAAGTTTTCACTTCGAAGTACACTCATATCAAAAGCCATATGAAGGTGACTGAATCCCAGATAGAAGAGTGAATGGTGCCTGATTCTCTGCCCATCATTAGAATGGTTACTTAACATAGGTCATAATTTGGTAAAATAGCGATCTGGGTATTTGATAAAGCTACAAAAACGTAAGTTAAATGAAAAATAAAGAATTGCATACTTTGATGGAAGAAGAGACAAGGAGGCGAGAGGGACGAGCAGGGCCAACGGCTTTGACGGTGATCTCTACAGCCTTTTCCTCCTCTCTTCTTCGCTCATCGGTCTCCTCCACAATCTCTCCCATACCTCACTCAAACAACAATAATTCCATCAAGATTCAACAACAAATTGAAATGGTCAAGGAAATGAGAAGAGGCACATGATATGTTCCTACGCCTGATCACACGGTGTCCAAATATCCATACCCATTTGTAATACGGCCTGTTCGGGTTGGAATTTGGATCGGGTTTGAAGATTGATTTTTGATTGAATTTTTAGCAATTAATAATCCAATTTTTTTCTTCCGGGATTGGATTTTAATAATAGCCAACCCTATAGAATTCAAGTAGAGTAGGTAATTATTTTTGTCACCTAAGATGTACTCAATCGAACTCTTGCTGATTAAATTGTATGTGTCTCTTTTAATTTATTTTAATTTAGTCATGGAGAAATTAATAGAATCATGAGAATTGTTGCCTTGTTGGTTTACTAGTCAAATTTTATTCTCTAGTTAGCGAGGAAATTAATTATGTAAAGAAGATTATTTATGGACTGTCATCAATTAGCTTATATCAACAATCATGTATCTGATCTTGTAATGACTCAAAAAACGACTGAAACTAGCTTATTGTATACTACTATTAATAATATATTGTTTAAATATGGATTAATAAATTTTCCAGTGGAATTGTTCTCTTTCATAATAATTTTTCTGATGTAGTGATGGTTAGGATGGAAGAAATTGGATCATTACCGGAGCTCGGGGTGAAACAATATCTGAAAAAGCACCTACATAGATAGGATGATCACTCACAAGAGTCCCCTCTTCACGGCCGGAATAAATGAACGTTTTAATATATCCATAAATTAAATTCTATCATGACAGTATCATTTTAATAGTTCTCACTTAAATTAATGTCAATAAGTTAAAACAAAAGGAAGAATTAATAAAAGTTATATTATGTTTACAATCTATTTTACAAATTCATCTATATAACATAATGTGATTAAATAAACAAATATTAAAAAATAAATTATATTAATTAAGATATATGATATAGTGATCATCAATAATTATGTTACATCAATTTGTATGGATGAGTTAGCAACGATTATTATTGATTTTCTTGATCGCATGGTTGATGGTACTGTCATGATAGAATAAACCTTGCGTGATACCCACCACCAGAAATGTGGCTACAAATAGCCCCCAGGTATGACCTCCTTCTACAAAGTATTTATGTAACATAACAAAGAGGTAGATATCCAGAAAGAATCGTGAGTTGAGTTTTGAAATGGGAACCGAGAGTGGAGGGTCTCTACCAGTAACGAATGTCCAAGCCCTGGCTTCTAATCACTTCAAGGACATTCCACCTCGGTACGTCAGGGCAGAACTTGAAAATGATGAAGTTCTTCTCGTTGATGAGTCCAGATTCCTGTGATCAACATGGGCAAGCTTGTGGATGAACAACGAGACCATGATGATGAATTGTTGAAAATTCATTTGGCTGGCAAAGACTGCGGCTTCTTATAGTTGACTAATCACGGAATACCTGAAGAAGTCATTGATAAAATGAAGATTGACATTGCAGACTTCTTTGGGTTGTCTTTAGAGGAGAAGATGGTTTGTGCGCAGCAACACAATGTAGAAGGTTATGGGAAAGCTTTTGTTGTTTCCGAAGAGCAGAAACTTGATTGGAGTGGCTTGCGTTTTCCCTCGCCCAACCAGACTACATGAGAAGTATGAATCCCTGGCCTACCATCCCAGCTTCTTTCAGGTAATCACGCAGCCTAAGTCATTAATTAGAGATATAAAAGCCTTTCAAGTTTCAATACTAGGAGCTCAAACACTGTACCAAGACCTATGTTTCTGTTTGTTATTTTGCTTATTATATGAGAGCAACCCTGGATAAACACTCATCAGCACTACAAAAGGTTAGAATAACACTCATCAGCACTAAAAAATGTTAAAATCTGTAAGAGAAAAATGTGAACTCTAAACCTCAACTAGGATTTGATACCACTTATGAGAAAATTATGCGAAAACAAACAACTTCAAAGATTGGTAAAATTCTAACAACGTAAAGAGATAAAATATTTAACGTGGTTTGATATTAATTGACTACATTGATAGATAAAGAGATAAATTCACTAGATCATATATAAATAAGAGTACAAGAGATAACAAATCAAATTGGTGCTTTACTCGATACCAAATATATTAGCACATGAAGGGCTTACTATCATTCAGCCTGAAGGTATTCTACCCGATGCCTAATATAATATAATAACAAGCTCTACCGGTGTAGATCTAAATATCTTTTAAGTCTCTTCCTAAAATCCGTAAGGGTATTTACCCATTATGTCTAGTCTCTATCTCTCATAACTAGAACTGATTTTTAAGCCCTATATTTATAGATCTATATGGAGATCTTCTATTTCTAATTGGAGTAAGACTCTTAGTAGTTCTATAACTCTATTTTCCTATTCCTTCTAATACTCATACTTCTTATAGGAGTCAACTATAAATAAGGAAATAAAATCCTAAATAAAAGTAAATCATAAAATCTAATCCTAAAAAGATTTATTCAGAAGTAGGATTCAGATCATACTCTAACACAATCTGTCTATTGAAGTTTATGGCTAAGAATCTGGGGCTTGAATCTTATAAACTTGCAAGCCTGTTCGAAGATGGAACACAACGAGTGAGAATGAATTATTATCCACCTTGTGCACAAGCAAACAAGGCTCTGGGTCTAACGCCACATTTTGATGGTAGTGGATTGACCCTATTGCTTTAAGTGAATGAAATCAAGGATTACAAATAATGAAAGTCCGTAGATGGGTACCTATTAAACGTATCCCTGGTGCATACATTGACGACATAATTGAGGTAAATAATTAGTTCAGTTACAAGTTCGTAAAAGAAGATATATAGTTATTCCATTATACTATTGATAATTAGAAAAAAGCTCTATATCAAATTATAGTTACTATATCTAAACTTTGTTCTAGTCTAGTTATTTCTTATCCCATCCCTTATTTGAATTTTTAAAAAATTTTAAAATTTTATGTTCACATAAAAAAATATTA
>JANLJB010002333.1:0-11033 GCA_026212285.1 Bursera cuneata | reverse complement strand
TTTGGGGGTTAATGTTAGTTTAAGAAAAGCTTGGTGGCAAGTGTTTCCTTAATATCTATCTGGGGGGCCAGAGTTAATTCCCCGTTTTAAATGCATGAATGTACCAGTACAATAATTCAACATACTACTCATATCAGCAGAATGAAATCTAGTAGTCATAAAATAGTAAAAATACTTGCAGGCCAAGGATATGCCGCTCTAGGCATTGTCCATATGATAAAAAAGTTTAAATGATTGTATAAATATAAAATGGATCAAGATCCTCAGAAGGATATCTTGTCCAACATATATATGATCACTAATAGCATAGTCAACATTACTGCGAATTCTCGAGAGGGAAAAAAGAAGCCTCGATCTATGCTGAATTGGGAAACAATAAATCAAATTACCTTGGTTAAATTAACCAAATTCAGCACGGCAACAAACTTTTTCTCAGTTACGTAATGCCTAGATTCTGTAAATATTTTCTCCTAGCAAAATGGCGATGAAGAGCCGGACAATCAACAGTAATTAAAGGTATACCCACTGACCCAAACAGGTTTCACACCAAGCCAGCTTATTTATTGTTAGGTACAGATATTTTCCCAATTTTATGATGATTGCACTGCATGTGATTATCATGGAAGATGGAATGTATCCACTCTAGGATTAAATGGAAGTGCAGAGCAATTTTTTCTCAGAGGCTTGGGGTTGTCCTTAAAAAGCTTATAATTATCATAACATGAAGGAGTCACAAGTTTGTATTTATAACCACAGATTCAAAATATATGTGAAAATTTTTTTGCGACAGATGGATCTTCGAATGTGCAAGGTGTAAAGCACATCATTCATTCATAAAATATATGCACTTAAAGTTGTTTCGATCGAGTGTTCAATAAGAACTTTTTATTGCAGGTTGCTCATGGCAGAAGCANAAGGATGAAATTCTTACTTTAAGTTTTTCATTTTTTATTAGTAATTCTTTTCTTTTCTTCAAGGTCTAAAGATTCGCCCGCAGATTAAAGGGATAACATCGGTGATCATGAGCACATTTCATTTAACCACTTCTTTTTTATGAAATAGAGACCATAGTTCTCGAAATTAAAAAGCTGCTTGCATATAGTAAGCCAAAAGGAATTACATATATGAACGGTATGACTTGTTTGATCTCCTCATTAATTTTGCATTAAAGCTTCATGGTCAGAGAAATTAGTTCATTTTATTTCATTCTTGTTTATATTTGTTTGATTAGTTTAATAGAACTTTTTGTTGCAGGTTGCTCAAGGAAGATAGGGAGTCATTGATGGATATTAATTAGAATTCATCGCCCTCAAGTATGTTTTCTATTTTGATGTCTTTAATTCCAGGATTCTCTGCTGAAGTTTTAGATTTTAGTTTTTATGAATGTGTGTAGAGCTTCTTCGCAAACAAAGTTGGGATTAATTATACATAGATCATTTTTATTTCTCAGAGATACGGGTAAAAAGAGAGGCAGGGCAAGGAACTCAGCAAAAAGCGTTATGGCACAGAGACAGAGTCGACAAACGAGTAATGATACTCACAATTTTATACTGTTGCCAACTTCCATTACAGATTTCGTTGATAGGGAGCTGTCCCTGCCACCAAATTCCTCCATCTTCAAAACCCCAAAAATTCTGTTGAGGCACAATGAACATGCATACACGCCAAATGCATTTTCGTTCGGGCCTTTCCACTATGGAAAAGAACAACTCGAACCTACGCAAATAATCAAATTGAAGTATTTGCAAAGCCTCCTTCGTCGATCGCCAGGCCCAGCGGAACTATATAGGCAGCTTGTTGAAGCCATCAGATCAGTTAAGAAAGAGGTTCGTAGTTGCTATGCAGGTCGAATTGAACCGTGTGATGAGGAAGGATTAGTACAAATCTTGGTCCTTGATGGTTGCTTCATTATTGAGTTGTTCCGCAAGGATGCCAGAGAGGTAACTGCTGACAAAGGCGATCCCATTTTCTCCATGTCTTGTTTACAAGAGTTTTTAAAACATGACCTGATTTTGCTAGAAAACCAAATTCCTTGGCTGGTACTTGTGCGTCTCTTTAACTTGACCGCGCATCGTGAAGGCGAACCTCTAATCCAACTAGCCCTTGATTACTTCAGTAACATGTTTTCGTCTGTTAAACCTTCTTTAGAGCTAGACAAATTCGAAACCGTTGAAATCAAGCATATTCTTGACCTGTTGAGGCATTCATTGCTTTTACCATTGAAAGAATATCGTGATAACGGGTCGAGTGAAAAAAACTTAGAATGGGAACCCCTCCCTTGTGCCACAAGGATCCACGAGGCCGGAATCAAATTTAAGAAAGTATCCGCCGATAGCATTTTGGACATCCAATATAAAAATGGAGTTCTTGAGATTCCATCTTTGCTTATTCAGGAGACAACTGAAACCATTTTCCGAAACCTCATCAGCTTTGAGCAGTGTTGCCCGAACTACCAACCAATAGTCACTTCTTACGCCAAACTCATGGATAACCTCATTGACACAGACAAAGACGTTGAGATACTTTGTGAGAAGGATATTCTCGATAACTGGCTCAATCCTGAGGACGCCAAGAATTATTTCAATAAGCTATACAACGATGCGTTCGTGAAGAAGTTCTTTTATGGTGAGCTTTGCCAGCAGGTGAACCTTTATCGGCAACGCTGGTGGCCCAAATGGCACTTTGCTTACATGCACAACTACTTTGGCACCCCTTGGGCTATTGTTTCTCAAATTGTTGGTACAATCCTTTTGGTTCTTACATTCTTACAGACCTTGTACGCCATGCGTGGGGAGGATCACGGAAACAAAGGCAAATAGTTGATTGTATGTTCTGTCTCAGCTTGTGATTTTCGAAGGTGCAGGCCGTTATTGTGCTCCATAAAATAAAATTTGGAATTGGGAGCTTGTAAAAACAAAATAATGCTTCTTTTTTCCTCTTGTTATTGTTTTATTATGTAAATTAAAATTTGGGAGCTTATACAGAGCAAATTAGTCAATTTCTTTTGATTATATGAGGAAGTGCTATCGATTGCAAAGAAAACAAAACTTCAATATTCAAAAAGAACTTGTTTGCTTAGTTAAGAGAGATAAAATTAATTATTAAATAATTATCAATTAACATCCCTATATTTTGTTTATATTTCATTCATACGAGATTTAACTCTTTTTCTTTTCCATCGTCCCTAATTTTTCGAAAAAAAAAATTTTGAGGTCCTTTAGTTTCATTTTCTGCTAGTGAACATTTATTGACCTTTATATTTTAACAACTTTACCATTTTATCCTTACTAACAAATATAAAGAGAAGACTAATTCTTAAAAAATAAAATTGAGTTAAATGACTTAATTACTGTTGGAATAAATACCAACATTTTAGCTAGGAACTGCAATATATAAATGGTATTTGATTCATATTTTAGAAATGGTGAATCTATTTTTTTTACTTATTATATAATATTTATTGGCAAAATTATTTTTCAAAACTTATGTTTGAATGGTTTTTGTTTATTTTTATATTTACATGTTTATTCATATTTTATCTTTATTAAATTATTAATATTTCATAATATAATTATTTAGGAAAAAATTTGTACCACCCTGTGGTTAGACGTTATGAGCACCACACCCTAAGTTTCATCTTAATTATCACAAAACCTCTTGCTAATATATTTACTATTGAAATATTAAGTTTACCTCTATGCTAAATAACACTTACCACTTTTGAGTTAACTAAATAATCAATTAGCTCCCATGATTAGTAGAAACCTCTCCTGCATTAGTAGAGAGTTTTATGAGAATTCATGAAACCTGTTAGGGTACAGAGTAATAATACCTAATTATAGGGGGTTCTAATTTTTATTTTTTTTAGAAATATAAAAAGATAAATAGGTGTATTACAAGAAAACAGCTAAAAAATAATAATTTACACTTTCATGTGGTGTTAACTAACGGAAAATGTAACTAAAAGATTTAAGAATATATTTTTCAAAAATCTAGAGTTGGTAGAAAAGAAAAATAGCAAAAATCACATATGAATGAAATTTAAGCAAAAGGTAAGGTAGTGATTGATAATTATTTATTAATTATTAATAGATGATTAAAGAACTTTTGCCTCCATGTACAATCACCGTTTATCGCTAATCAAACTGAATAATAGGGAACAAATTAGACAAGATACAAGGTTGTCGAACATTATTGAACCAGTTGGTTGATCATAATTTAGCTATTTCACATAGAAGTTGAAAGAAGAGCTTTAGTAAAAAAACAAGCTGCACTGGATTCTTTTTGCATTGATTTTAACAGTATGCATGCCTCGCCTATATTGCTTTAAATTCTACAAAACTTTGAATAAAATCTATTGGTTTCTTTCTTCGATACCGTTTATTCGACAACATGATCATCAAATACTAAAAACGAAAACTCTATAGAGAAAATCAAATATGAAGCAATTCTAGCTCCTGAAGCTGTCCCCAGTTGGCAAAGTGATCAAAATTTTCACGGGTAAGTTAAGTTGGATAGTTAATTCATTGGAGAATAAGCCCCTCGACATAAACTTGTTTTTTCATACAATTTCTAGTCAAATTAATAGTATTAGCAGGCATACAATTTTTCATAAGAAACTATTCTGAAATATATTGAATATCAAGATTGATAACAAATGAAAAATAAATTACAAAACATGAAGAAATACAATATTTAACGCATCAATTGCCTATATCCATGAATGGGGAGATAAATCTACTAGATCATGAATATACAAGAGTATAAGATACTACATACTAAATCTGATATTTTGTCCAATACCTAATACTAATAGACCGTGAAACTGCTCAATATCTAATACTAATATACCCTAAAAATGGTAGATACTTAATATTAATAGACCTAAAAACTATTTTTCGTTTTACCAGCTTAATCTCGATGTTATAGAAGTGTTGTTTCTATATCTATTCTATGTCTCTTCTCATATTCTTATGATAATGTTTGTCTTGGTTAACCATTTGTCTTGTCTCTCTCTCATTACTAGATTTGATTCTCAATCCTTATATCTATAGGTCTATATAAGGATATTCTATTATTAAAAGTAGAGTTTTTATTTATTATACAAATTTATTTTTATACCTTTTTTACTTTTCATACTTCTTATAGAAGTCAACTTAAATTAAGGAACAAGTCTCCATCGAATATTTGTTTGGCAGATGGTGGAGCCATTAAAGTAACAAAGCTAGCTTGAGGTGACTTAATTATTCTTTGTGTGTACGTTAGGTTAAGTATTTAAAGAATTAGTTCTAAGTACAAAATGAAGCTTATCATCTTGCTGGCCAATGATTGAACAAGTTTACTCCTGAAGATATAGAGCATGGACGGAAAGAACATGAATTACTTTCTTTCATCTCTCTTTACTTTTTTTTTTTTTTAATTTTTGTTTAGAAAACAAGTAAAAGTGAGAACAAATGTTGCAAACAAGAAGTTCAGAGAACAGTAAGAGTTAAAAAATTTATCCATCGTATTATTCTAAAGCACTAAGAGTATAAATTATAGGTTACGACTTAATAAGGCTCTCTGGTTGTTATAGATCTGACATTATTTTCCCGTTTTCACTTTGTCTCAAATTTTTTAGTCATGCAAGCAATGGATAAATTCCAATTCTTTTCTTTTCTTCTTCATTTATACCCTGTAAAGTTGTTTAAAATGATATTTGTCTCCGCTTTAGAGCGAAAAATTTTGTGCTCATGAAACACCTTCACCAACTTTATAGTATCATTCCCTTATGAGTGCTTAATTATTTGTTTCTAAGGAGCACAACATTTTCTCAGATTATTATTGCAGGTGAATGCACTTGTTGATTGGCGTAAGAAACCAACTCAGTGGAGACTAATAAAGCCTTTAAAGTTTCAGCCGTGAAAATCAGTTGGTGATATTCGAAGGCATTCGTCTGCTTTACATGTTAACAGAGGTAACAAATGTTATATATATAGTTTATATTTCCAACTTTGGCATCTTTAGTGATTAAGCTATTAATTGCAAAGAGCATTTGAGTTCTTCTTTAAAATGAAAAGAAAACAATAGACTAAACGTCGATCCACGCTTAAAGCAGCTGAAGATTAGTATAGCCTAATAACTCAATTGGAGATTAGTTTTTATGAATCTGTCAGGGGATATATACCTGGCTATACATTTTTTATGAGCTTATTAAACATCTCTATGTTACTTTGACATTTTGTTAGAGATAGAATAATGTCTTGAATGTTATCTAAACCTTTCCGACTAACATTGATATTAGAGCTAATATTGAGAAACCCTCTGTTAATTAGTTATATAAATATCAGATCGAAAAGAGCAACGAATACGTATGTTTTCAGGATTGATATTCAACATGGTATATATATACATATATTATGTTTTTAGGATTGATATTCAACATGGTATCTATATTTCTTTAAGCATTTTTTTTTTTAATGTTTCGTAAGAACAGATTAATCGTGCCTAAAGATACATTGAAAGAGGCTAGGCAGGGAAAGCAATAAACAGAAATTAAGAAATGACTAGTGTTATGGCAAGCCCGCGGAGTCAGAAGGAATTTATTGCGATTAATGTTGAATCTCTAGCTTCTTCCTTTGAAAATATGATGGGTGATAGCCTGTTCATGTCGCCCAATTGTTGCATCTTCAGAACCCCTAAAATACTCCACCGGCACAACGAAAGAGCATATGAACCCAATGCATTTTCGATTGGCCCTTTTCATTATGAGAAGGAACAACTCAAACAAACACAAAAAATCAAATTGAAATATTTGCAAGGCATCCTTCATAGGTCAGCACGTCCGAAGGAGCGATTGAGGCAGTTCATTGAATCCATCAGGGCTGTGGAAGTAGAGGCTCGTGAGTATTATGCAGGTCCAATCAACCTCAATTATGAAGAATTTCTTAAAATTTTGGTACTCGATGGTTGCTTCATTATTGAGTTATTCCGCAAGGATGCCAAAGAGATACCAAAAGACCAAGACGATCCTATATTTACCATGTCTTGTTTACTAGAATTTTTAAACCATGATCTGATTTTGCTAGAAAATCAAATTCCTTGGCTGGTGCTTGAGCGCTTGTACAATTGGACTGCGTCCCCTGGAAACAAGTCCCTAGTTCAACTAGCCCTTGACTTTTTTGGCAATATGTTCTCCTCTACTAAACATTCCATAACACCAATCCAGTTAGGAAACATTAAAATCAAGCATATTCTTGACCTCCTGAGGCATTCGTTGCTTCTGCCACTCGGAGTACATGATCAGGAATCTAATGAACAACATTTGGGATGGCAGCCCTTCCCTTCTGCCACAATCTTAAAAGAGACTGGTATCAAGTTCCAGAGAGTAGCTTCCAGTAGCATCTTGGATATAAAATTTCACAATGGAGTTCTTGAGATCCCACCTTTGCTAATTCAGGAGACAACAGAAACCATCTTGCGGAATCTCATCAGCTTCGAGCAGTGCTACCCGAATTGCAAACCAATAATCACTTCCTACGCCAAGCTCATGGATTGTCTCATTGACACCACCAAGGACATGGAGATATTGTGTGAGAGTGATACTTTTGATAACTGGGTGAATCCTGAGGTCGCCACCGAGCTCTTCAACAATCTTTACACTGATGCTTATCTCAAGGAATTCTTTTATCATGAACTCTGCGATCAAGTGAACTCTTACCGCAGACGTTTGTGGCCCAGATGGCGCTTCTTTTATGTGCACAACTACTTGGGCACTCCATGGGCTATTGTTTTTCAAATTGCTGCTGTTATCCTTTTAATTTTCCTCATACTTCTGACCTATTATGCCAGCATTGGTGCCTACCATTAAATTACTATAGTCTTCGGTTTGTGTTTGTGTGATTGCAAGTTTGTTTTTGCTTTGTAAAATAAAAGTGTGATGAACCTTTATAAATTACCTCAATATACTCTTGTTTTGTTTGTGAAATATATAATCAAGTTATATATATATGGTACGTATTGGTCAGTTAGGAGACGATGTATTTCAGCTTTAGTCTTTCAAGTCCGAGTGGGTTTACATTGACATTCGGAACTGTGAATGTGCCTATTATATGGATTACATCACATGCGTGGCTGCTTAATTGGAGCCAAGATTCCTGTGAATGAATACCATGCAGAATTACAAGTCAAAGATGACCCAACGTTTAACATGCAATGCCAGGCCTGCAGGAGAAGAAAATCTTTCCAAGGTCATGCCGTTCACTCGAAAAATTTAAAGCTAAAGATAGTAAATCTTGGAAAATTCGATAAAGACCTTCTTCCATGTGGATCTAAATTTTGAATTTTCACAATTACTTTCCCAGGAAACAAAAGATAAATTTAACCTAAGCAAATTTTAGCTTTCTCAAAAAAAGAGAGAAAACAAACGCCCACCGTGGGGCTCGAACCCACGACCACAAGGTTAAGAGCCTTGCGCTCTACCAACTGAGCTAGACGGGCAACATGTCACTGCAGCGTTATTGTAGCTATAAAAAGAAATATGTACGTGTCAGTTTTCGTCAAACAAAAATTGACAGGTAAACCCTTGAATAAAAATTAATAGCAACAATTCTTAGTATTAGATTTGTTTTTTATAGTAAAAAAATTTCTAAAAATAAAGATAAAATATGTTATGAAAAAAAAAGAAAGAAAGTTGAAGTTTAAAAAAAAAAAAAAAGAACAAAGTTTTAATATATTTTAAACATAATAAGTTCAAGTCAAAGATTCTATACCATAAAGTTTTTACATGTAATGTTTGAAGAAAAGAAAGCTTGGTACCGTCATGCGTCTTTCTTTGGTTTCCAATGGGCCATGCAAGAGGGTGGTTGTGGAAGTTTTGACGGTTGTGAAACATCTTGATTCTAGACCATTACTATTATCTAAGTCGGTCTTGTTGTGCTTCCAGAAACGTAAGTCCTTCTACTTTGATTCCTTTCACAATTTATAGACCTCTCGTGCGCCATTTTGTAATAATCAAATGGTCAATGGTCTCTTTTATTTACGAGTTCCTGGCAGTTTCCTCCTTGTCAGCCCTGACGTATCCCTAATCACAAGCTAATTAGTAGACGACCTTTATGAATGGTCAGCTCGTGCTCCGCGTTGCTAATTGATTATCACAACTTCAGACTTCAGACTCAATCTCTCTCTAGATCTTCCATTTCAACTTTCAACACGTCAATCCCTTCTCTTTAAATACTCTTAAACATCGTTCCCGAATACCCACGTTTTTAGAACAAAAATCATATCTATCTCTTGCTTCTTGGTTCATCTGATCATCGTCTTATCAACCCAATACGTTACCCCATTTGGCAAATGGACAAATACCAATGTTACGAGCGTGTGTTTCACTATTTTGACGACAATGGAGACGGGAAGATATCGCCGTCTGAGCTACACCAGTGTGTTAAAGCAATAGGTGGGGAGCTCTCATTGGCGGAGGCTGAGACAGCGGTGGAGTTTCTGGACGCGGACGGAGATGGACTGTTGGGGTTTGATGACTTCGTTAGGTTTGTTGAAGGAGGTGGAGAAGAGGAGAAAGTGAACGATTTGAAGGAGGCGTTTAAGATGTATGAGATGGATGGCTGTGGCTGTATAACGCCCAAGAGCTTGAAGAGGATGCTTAGTAGACTAGGTCAGTCCAGAACAATTGATGAATGCAAGGTGATGATAGCTCAATTTGATCTCAATGGTGATGGAGTCCTCAATTTTGATGAGTTTAGAGTCATGATGTTGTGATCAGCGGCATCCTTAATCTATTCTTTGTACATTGATTATTTTTTTGTTGGCTGTTTAGTTTGTGAGTAATAAGAATCTTTCGACTTGTTTCTATATATCTATATATATTCGTCAAACTATTATGACTTAATATTTTTGAATTACTTTTAGTTACTAACTACCTATCTTTCATCTATGTTTAATGATTAAAATTTTTTTAAAAAAATATAACATTATAATCACTCACACCCAATTACCTCAACTATTCAACTCTCTTTCGACTTAAAAAGAAAGCAATGCAACTTCTTTTTCTTCTTCTTCTAACATCTGTTATCCCTCCACCTAGTTTGATTTTTTCTCTCTCTTTCGTGAATTGAGGAAACAAAAGGATTTACAGAAAGAGAAACAGAGTAGGTAGACAAAAACATAGAAAAGAAGATAGGAAAAGCAAAATATAGCGAAACTGATAAGTCAGAAATAGTTTTTGAAGGAGGTGAAGGAACTGTTGAAATACGTAAATTAACAAAGAAAATAAAGGAGCTTGTGATTCAAGTAAGAATTTTTTTTTATTTTTTTATTTTTTTTCGAGAAAGATAGAAACTTAGAGTCTTTGATTGGAGTATAAGAAAAATATGTGTTTTTGTTATAATTAAAATTACTTAATAGATTGATTCATTGTGTTAGAGAAAGAACGTTAAACACTTGATCAAAATAACTTTAAAAGCATATATTTTATGAATGAATTATGTGCCTCACACCATGAATATTCGAAGATCCATCTGTCGCAAAAAATTTTCACATATATTTTGAATCTATGGTTATAAATACAAACTTGTGACTCCTTCATGTTATGCTAATTATAAGCTTTTTAAGGACAACCCCAAGCCTCTGAAAAAATATTGCTCTGCACTACCATTTAATCCTAGAGTGGATAGATTCCATCTGCTATGATAATCACATGCAATGTAATCACCATAAAATTGGAAAAATATCGGGGTAATTCCTCTGACCCCCCAAATAGATTTCAAAAAAAAATTCAAATCTAATATTTTTCTAAACTAACACTTACACCCTAATTTGTTAACAGACGTTAAAACAGAATTTTGTAAATTACAAAACTACCATCTTTACCCTCATTTACTTTTCACCTTCTGTGTCTTCTCATCACCAGCCGCACCCTACTGCTTCTTCTCCATCTTTTTTTTTTTTCTTCACCACCTCGCTTACCAGCCCCCACCTCTTCATCCAATTCCTCTGCTTTCCTTAAATCAAAACTAATTATCTCATAAGAATGTCAAACA
>JANLJB010002332.1:0-36797 GCA_026212285.1 Bursera cuneata | reverse complement strand
ATATTTCACTATTTGTTTGTGGTACCTTGTTTCTTTGGTGGATCCCGCAACATTTTTAGCTGCTGTTGATGCTGGAGCACAAATAGAGATGGCAAAACTCAGTTACTATGCTATTTGAATGTGATTGATTTGTTTTCCTAATTTATATATATCCTTGTTCCATATAAGCGTTATTTTTTTCATAGTTTACTACACAACGATTTCATCTCTCTCTCTCTCTTATCTCTATTCTCTTTAGTTTTTCCCTCTCTCTCAACAATAATAATAATACTTATTATTGTCACTTGGATAACATGATGTNTGATACATTGGAAACTGGAAGCATGTGATCTATCTAAAGAGTATGCAAGTTCTAGGTGGCCTAAGGATTTCTACTGGATTCCTACAAGGTTTTCCCGAAGTCTCTAGTCTCAAGCTTTTGAAGCTAGTAACTTGTTTAAACTGGTTTAGGGTGCTCTCTGTGGTTCTGTATGAAATGGAAAATAAACAAAATATGTAGTTTTGCTTGTTAGTAAAATATCTTTTATAGTTTCACTTGTTAGTAATATATGTTTCCATATAGATTTTGACTACTTGCCTAGTGCTTCTGATTGGTGTGAAGAATTTTTCCTTGGCATCATTTTTTGTTATCTATTATTTAAAGAGTTCCACTTAAACCAAAGTAAATTAATTAATGAATTAGAATAAAACTTGAGGAACAATTTCACAGATTTCACTCTTGTGGAGTAACAGATTATTTTGCCGCTTTTTAGTGGAGAAAATTTGAAGGTAATTCTAACTTCATGCTTTAGCTTTCCATAGGCAGGAAACAATGAGATGAACACAGGTAAATTTGTTTTTTAGAAAAAAAAATTATTCCTCTTGACTTGAACCGTCTCTTATTGTTGTAATTAATCATTACTCCATTAATTTTGTTGATATTAGTTGAACTGAAAAAAAAGAATCAAAGAAAAAAAAAACAAAGAATAATGCAAAACAAAGATACGTTAGTCATGTTTCTCAAATTGGAGAGGAGCTGGCTGGATCAGAAGTGCTTCAGTACAAGAAATTGAATTAGAATATCCATGTTGAATGTTTGAATGGCTTGTATTATACTTTGTATAAGCATATTTAATGACCACATTGGATTTGAAAGCTTCATCTGGTTTCTTTGTGCAAAGCTATGAAGTGTTTATGTTAACACACTAATCATATTCTCTGCTGTAAGGTTAGCAATTATTATTGTGGTTTACTTTAGTTATGAAAATTTCAATCAACTCAAGTTCATTGTCTCCAATTTCTTTTTCAGCTTCCCAGAATGTTGAAAAAAGATGCAATTGCGAGATACTATGGCCTTGAGAGGGGCCAGGTGGTGAAAGTTATGTATACTGGTGAAATCACAGACTCGCACATTACTTACCGTTGCGTTTGGTGATGCACCTGTGAAGCTTCTTTTGTGTATCAGTCATGTCATGTAACATCTGCATGTATCTTTTACTCTTCCAGACTGTTCCTGATCTTTTATTCGTTTTATCGGCCTTGTTTCATGGCAGTTGTGCACCTGGGTTTTCTGAAGCATATCATCCCCAGTTTCTGCACTGTCAAGGCCTTTCCAAACTCTGGATTGGATTGCAGTTCCTTCCTAATTATCTTGTACTATTTTCTGTAACTTTATGCAGAATGAGAATCTGTAATTTTATTCAGAATGAGGATCTGTTAACAAAAATAAAAAATAAGAAAGGAAAAAGAAAGTAATTTTGGTTTTAGTTTCCGGAAAAAATATAAAAAGTAGGAGTGCCTTTTGATAAGGACTGGGGCTACTCTTGAAATTATGTAGGTGGGATGAATAAAATATAAATAATAAATTTAGTAAATTAATCCTTTAGTAAAAAAATTACTATTAGAAATTAAAAAAATAAAAGACTTTCCATAAGCTTATGTCAGATATTTTATAAAAAGATTTCAAAAAAATTATATAGTCTATTGTTTACTAAAGATTCTTGTTTTATTCTATTTTTAATTAAATTCTATTATAATATACTTAATTTGCCTAGTTATATGAAGTAATTATGAAATTTTGAAGATTAATAGAAGAATGAATGAAAACGGATTTTTTTGAATGTGAATAGTCTCATTTTTTTAAACTTAATTTTTTTTAAATTTAAATATTTTAGTAAAATTCAATATAAAACCTATCCCATCCTCAATTCTCTCGAGGTACATACATAATATTCGGATAACATTGTCAAATAAATTACTGATACCTTAGATACTTTATTACATTCCCCAAAAGGTAGGGTTGGGCACGGGTTGGGTCAGGTTTGGCTCAACGTAATAAAAATTCAAACTCGATCAGGTCAAGGAAAATGAATCCGAATTTGGATTTTAGAAAAAATGAACCCGTCTCGGGTTGGTCAGATTTATATCGGGTACAGGTCGGGTTAGAAAGTATTGATTTTTTAAACTATTCGGATCGGGTTGTCGGGTTCGGGTCGAGTTTATTCATAT
This sequence comes from Bursera cuneata, assembly GCA_026212285.1. Classification (NCBI taxonomy): domain Eukaryota; kingdom Viridiplantae; phylum Streptophyta; class Magnoliopsida; order Sapindales; family Burseraceae; genus Bursera; species Bursera cuneata. Next base: position 34,310 of record JANLJB010002332.1, on the reverse strand, counting down.
GATTTTATATAATAAATAAAATTTATTTACACAATATATATAAAATGAGTTGTAGTCTACTGGTAAAGGTGTCAAAGGTGTTGGGGGAGGTAAAGGGATTGAATTCCATTGCCTGTAATCTACTTTTAATAGGTTCCACTAGTAGGCTAACCCGACAAAAACCCAACAGATCGGGTAAATTTGTCCAGTCCTACCAAAAGGTCTTAGATATCTTATTCACGCAAATTAGGCCTTGTTTGTTTATAAATTCTAAAGAAGCTTTCTCATTTTATTTATTATTTAAAAGTTTAGATTATTAAAATTTATTTTTTTAATTTAATTTTATACGTTATTTTTATAGTTGTTGATTTTATTATAATCCATAAATAGAAAAAAAAATTTAAAATATAGTTTTTTTCATGTTAACTTGACACCTCTTTCTATTATTAAATAAGAAAATTCTATAATTTTTAAACAGTATATAAAATTAATTCAAAAAGAAATCTTATTTAAATACATTTCTATACTAATTATATATATATATATATATATATATTTTAAAAAAATAAGAATAGTATATTCTTATATAAATATCAAATCAAATATTTGAGATACAAAAACACAAATTTCTAACATAATCTTAGAATATTGTTATTGTTCAAAACAGTTACAAGATTTTTTATTTTTATTTACTTTATTTATTTCTTAATAATCTTGTTTACCATGAGGTGAGTGAAAATTAGACTATGGTACGGAGTAGACTAAGCATGCCACTGTTTTAACAAAGTTATTTAACTTAATCTTTTTAGAGTCAGTTTGATTTAAACTCTGGAATCGGAATGAAATAAAATCAAAATCGAAATGGCTATTTATTTCACCTGTTTGATTCAGTATGGAATCAGAATTTGATTCATGTGGAAATTGTTTGAATTATAAAAAGTTCAGAATCGAAATTAATATCAAATTTTTAAATTACTTTTAATAAAAATATATAAAATAATAATAATAATAAATATATATCATTGTTATCATAAAATATGAATTTTTATCTTTTTTACATTTTATTTTTTTATCTTTTATAAAAAATATTATAATTTTTTATTTTTAATTTATTAATTTTTTTTTAAAATATTATAACTTTTTATTAATTTTTTTAAATATTATAACTTTTTTTACATATTATATTTTTTTAATTCATTAACCTTTTGAAAAAATATTATAATTTTTTTATTTTTAATTTATTAACTTTTTTTTAAAATATTATAAATTTTGTATTTTTAATTTATTACCTTTTTAAAAAATATTATAAATTTAAAATATTAAAATATTTTTTATTTAATTTTACATTTTTAAAAAATATTATAATTTTTTTTCAGAAAGTGAAAAGCTTTACTTTTATTTGATTCCAGTCATGAATCAAAGTTGATTTCCAAGGGTTATGGGAAATGGCTAATTCTCTTTCCTAGGATAATGAGATTTTTATTTTCAAATTTTTTTTTATCAACAAAGCAATAAGAATAAGAATATGCCATTCTTATTCTCATGTGTATTTTTATCAAACCAAACAGTCTTTTGATTGATTTAAGATATTTACTGCAATGCCTTTTTCTAAATAAAGAATGCAGCAAAAAGTAAATAATAATTAAAATAACTAAATCTGTTCCTCCAATCTCTTCTCTCTTCGGTTTTCCCTTTTTCAATCTGTTTTTCTTACTTTGTGATTAGTGGCGGTGAACTTGGTGGTCGATATTGCAGAGATGGTAGTTTTTGGAGGTTTAATAGCTGATATTTTGAGACCTCTAATTTGTTGGAGTGTGTAGAAAGGCTAATGGCAGTGGCGCTGGTGGCACTGGAGAGTGTTTTATTTTTCCTTGAGAGAACAATTGGCTGAACTGCTCCTGTCGCCATACAATACCAGGAGGATCCAAACATAGCCTCCTTTTGTTTGCATTTGAGAGTTCCTTCTGGGAAAACGTCTGCTGTGGTGAGTGAGCAAAAATCGATTATTTAAAACGCTTCATCAGAGTTGGTTACGATGGAGGAAGATGGCCCTAGAGTTGGGGTATCACACTTCGATTATTCTGTAGACAATTATTTGACAACAATCGACACAATTTCTCAGCTCTGTGAAGAGTCCCAGAGTGATGGCCTTGATAAAACCGTCATTGAACGCTTATCCTCCTCTATTACTTTCTTAAGGTCTGCTGAATTATGTCTCTAATTAATATTCAAAATTTCAAATTCTAAGCATAAATATAATTAATTATTGTGTTTGCAGGGAATGGAAATATTTTAACTACGAGCCCAGAATCGTTAGGTTTGCTAATGAAACTGGAACTTCTGGGGAAAGAGTTGTTTTAGGTGAGATAAACTTGCCTCAATTTTCTTCAGCTACTGTTCCCAAGGTACATCCGAGTCTTGTATTTTTTGTGTTCATACTTGTTGCAAGGATGGTTTTCTAACTGCTTGTGATATTAACATTTGTTTTTTTGTTATTTTGTTTCCATACTGTTGCAGAAGCAAGATGCTACTTCACTAGAATCTGGGTATGATTTGATATTTTGAATTAAATTTTGACATATGAACATTTTCTTTAAATTTTAATTTCTGTGTTGATGCTTGCTTGTTCAGTAATATGTGGATATCATTGCATCTATTACAATGATTTTTTCTTGCTTTTTTGGGGCGAATTTTTTTATGTTTCTAACTTTAAGACTGTCGACTATGTTATGATCTTGCTTTTTGCGTCCCCTTAAATTAAGGTATCTCTATACATTTTTGAATTTTTTCTCATTGTATCTTGTTGCAGCAAAGACTTTGTGATGTATGTTGGAGGGTCTGTTTGGGCATTAGATTGGTGTCCTAGAATTCATGAAAGGCCTGATTGCCGTACAAAATGTGAGGTAATTGTACATTTATCTCTAGAAGATTTGACTCAATTCTTTTAGTCCATGCCATATTGTTTGGAAGTTCTGATTTCCATCACCCAAGCCTTTCGGTTTGATGAAGGTAGTTCCTGATGCCAACACAACCCAGTGGGCCTATAGTTTAGGCCTATGTTGTGTTTGTATAGTGCGATTATATGTCTTGTTGTCGCGTGCCTCTGCCAGTGTATAGCTCTGTTGACATGTCTACTGCAAAGAATTTGAAAATGTAAGCTTATGTGTTTAATATGGGTTCCTAATAGATTTCTATGTCTTAAATTTGAAGATAATGGGTTTGTGAAATTTAATTTCTATGGCAGTAAGAGGGAAAACAAGAGCAATGCAAGACAAATTAGTAGACACAACTTACCTTTACAAAAAGATAAATATGAGAACTTTTTATTAAATTTGGTCTCTTACAAAGATTAAAAATAATGGCTTATATGAAGATTTAATTTTTAGACTGATAGAAGAGTGTTAATTATGAACTTTTGAGTGAGAAGAGAATTAGAGTTCATCAGGTGGGTGTCTAAAGCAATTAAGTCCCCTTTTTTTCATATTGAGGTTTTTGTGTTCTTTTTATTAGTAATTGCACTTAAGTGGATTTGTGAAATAAAAAATTTCTTAAAGGATGGGTGTGGAAAGCAATTTTGATGGCCCATATAATCTCACCCAAATATTTATGAAATAACTTTATGTGATTTATTTCTTTTTATTTTTGATTTATGGTAATTTTGTTTTTTTTTTTTGGCTCCAGTTTATTGCTGTTGCTGCTCATCCTCCCAAATCATATTATCATAAACTAGGAACTCCACTTACTGGCAGAGGCATCATCCAGATATGGGGTATGCTAAATGTCAGTGTAAATGAGGAAGGGTTATCTCCTCCGAAGAAGAGCCATAAAAAACAAGGACCTAAAAGTGATGATATCATTGAAGACAAATTAAAGAAACCAAGAGGAAGACCGAGAAGGAAGCCAAAAGATGAATCTCTTGATGGTAAAGCTACAGAGGATAATTCAAGTCAATTAAAGAGGCCAAGAGGAAGGCCTAGAAAGAAACCGAGAGATGAATCCTCTGAGAATTTGGATATCAATGACCAATTTTTTCAAGGGCTAGCTTGTCAAAATCCAGAAGATTTATCTGAATTGTCATCTATACAAGAAGTTTATGGGATTACCCAAGAGCATACTGTACAGGAAAATCCTAGTAAAAAACAAAAAAATTCCAGTGAAAGAGCACTTTCATCAAATTCAACCCTTAAAGCTCCGGTGAGGAGTAGGAGATTAAAAGGCAAGGCAAGTGTAAAGAGATACAATGATGACTTGGATCTACCATTATTGACTCTAATTGAAGACGAAGGAGCTCCTATATCAAGTCAGCAACTATCTGGACAGGATTCTGTGGTATCTAGCAATGTTTCTGGCTGTGGTCCCTTAAGCTTGGTTTCTTGTTCTGTCCCAAAGGACATTACTCTTCCAAGAGTCATGTTATGCCTTGCTCACAATGGAAAAGTTGCATGGGATGTGAAGTGGCAACCTTATAATGTGAAAGATTCCAAATGCAAACAACGGATGGGGTATCTTGCTGTCTTGCTGGGAAATGGATCCTTGGAAGTGTAAGACATCTTCTTCAGTTCTATAGACTTTTAGGCTGTTTTCAGTTGTATAGAGTTTTACAGCTGTTGTCATTCCTGTGGGTCTCCTTTTTAATAGTTTTCTTGATGGCTTAGCATAATATTTCTTCTTCTCCTGTCAGTTATGAGGAAAGATTTGGCCTAGTCATATATGTGAAAGGTTTGTCAATATATTGTTTATATATTGAAGGAATAAAATGTCAGTAATAAAATAATTCATAAATAAGTGTAAAAACATGTTGGACATACAAAAAGAAAGTTCATGGAACTTTAGAGAGATTATTAATATTGAGGGTTGCAGTATTGCATGAAGTACATAGATAACATGTACTTGAGTATAGGACCTGGAACTGAATGTTGGAAAATTGATATTGTACTAATATGAAATATGTGTATGCGAGTATAGGAAGAGTACTGTTTTGCATCAAACTATGATACTTCCTAATTGCTTGGTTGTATATCTTTTGGATGTATGCAATTGTTTTATGTGGTTTTACCTCATGATCCCACTTACCAAATGCAGGTGGGAGGTTCCTCTTCCTCTTACAATCAAAGCTATTTATTTGTCTTCAGTTAAGGAGGGCACTGATCCTCGTTTTGTAAAATTGAAGCCAGTATTCAAATGTTCAGTGTTGAAAAGTGGTGGTATACAGAGGTAATTTACATATGTATTCAATTTCTCTTGATAAATAATTTTATATTTGGTTGAATAACAACAAAGAATTACACCCTCGAGGTAGTTTATAAAAATTTAGATTTAAAATATAATTTTAGTTTTCCTGATGTATAGCTGGAAGCTAGAAATTTCAAGTAGAAAGAATGGAAATTTAGAAAAATAGGTTCGTCTTTTTGATATTATGGGATTGTGTTGTAAATGTCATAAGTCTTTTGTTCTCTTTTCCATTCTTTTAGCATTTATTTTATTTTTCTTTAGTTATTTGAATTAGACTAGGATTTCTTGTATAGTTGTTTGAAGCCCTTTTTTTTGTTGATTAGGACTTTTCCTTCTTTTGTGGAAAACTTATCCATCATTCTGTTACTTCATGATTAATATATATAATTTTTTTTTTTTTTTTTTTGGGCTTCAATCTGTCTTTGTGCTTATTGACTTTTGTTACAGCATCCCTCTGACAGTGGAATGGTCAACTTCATATCCACACGACTACTTACTAGCTGGGTGCCATGATGGAACGGTAATGTATATAAATATATCTTTTCTTCTTTTATGTTCCAATTTGCATTCTACTTAATTTGACGGTGCATTTATCATTTGATTGCATTGATGGGAAAAGAAGTATCTTCTCTATGAAATCTCTTCAAGTAACATAAATGTCAACTTTTGAAGTATATTTTGCAAGTTACATCTTCTGATTGAATTTATGTTGGCTTACACAATACCATTCATTGTTCAGTTTCATGCCTCAGTTACTGATATGTCATTTTCATTTTACTATGGTGGGAGAACTAAAGATTTGTTTCATATGTTCAGGTTGCTTTGTGGAAATTCTGTGCAAGTGGTTCATCAGAAGGTAAAAAAAAAAAGTCTGCCACTTTTCTTTTGTTAATATTTTTTCTCTAGTACACAAATGCTTGGACTTTTGGTATGCATCAAATTTAATTGATTCTACGTAATCTTTCACTTGCTAATCTGCAGATACGAGGCCTTTGCTATGTTTCAGTGCAGATACAGTTCCTATTAGATCGGTTGCATGGGCCCCAACTGGAAGGTCAGTGATGCTGGAAGAACAAATTTCGCTCTCTTTTTCTAGTCATTAGTGTTTATGAGAAATGCTAGAAGCACCTATTGGACACTCTCTTCTTCACTATCTACTTCTTGTGTTAACACGTGTTGACAAAAATTTTATTAAGTTACAATAATGAAAAGTGGATCATTAACTCAACTAGAAATGATTAAAGTTTTATGAACACGTGCCAATACAAGAAAAAAAGAGTTAATTAGAGAAGGTTCAAGCAAGTGTTGCTACTATTGTTTATAAATCTCGTCTTTTAAATATAAATTCTTACTTGTAAAGTGGAATGCTGGCATTGCAATTTTTGTCCATCATCTCAATAAACGAACAGAAAAGAATACCTGTAGGTGAGGAGATTGAAACAGAAAAGCTGAGTGCTAGAGAAAAGACAACCGTTGAACTTATCATGATCACCTGTAGTTTATGTGAATAAAAATGTCTCCGAGTCTCTCTTCCGACCTTATTTAGTATGGCCACTATAGCTAGATTCTTCTAGACAATCTCATTCATGCTAGTTTTATGCCTTGACATTCAGTTATATATTTAATGTCCTAATCTTGATTGTAATAATTGTTATTTTTGGGTTGAATAGCTGTTTTATTTGGTTGCCAAACTAGTGCAAGGTCATTTCATGCTTGTGTTTCACATTCACTGGGGGCTAAAAACATGCTACAAGCAATGTTTTTGATATTAAAAATGATCAGTATTAGGTTATTGATTCAAGTGTTACTAATGCAACAATTTAATAATGAAAAATACTTCTGTGTTTGTTTGTCCTTTTGTTTAGTATTTATGCTTGTTGGTCGATAAATATATGATTCTCTTCTTAATGATTCTTAGCGATCTGGAAAGCAAAAATATAATACTCACTGCTGGACATGGAGGCCTAAAGTTTTGGGACATACGGTAAGTGTATGGCTTGCTTCAACTCAATCAAATAAAATGCCATAACTTTTCTATTTTAAAAATTGTGGGTTTGCTCCCTACCTGGTTCATCTTATTTGAATTTTAAGTACTTGATGACTTTACTGTTCAATTTGTTCAATTCATCGGACAAATTCTTACTATATATAGTTTATGTAGAACTTCAGTGAATATTGTTAAGAGAGAGTTAGTTATACCTCTGTCAGGACTGTGCATGATCTATGATAAAGCTTATAGTAATCCCTAGATGTAAGCAAGATTGATCTTTTGATGGCGTAATCCACCCCAAGTATTCAAAGCCATTTACTCCAATTCCCTAATGGTATAGTTTAAATGTCAGAAAATTTATGTGATATATCTGAGCTCATGGACTGACAAAATGTAAAGCTGAATTCAGATTTCATCCTCCAAACCAGTTATTCATTTCTCTTTTCATGTTAGTAACTTCATCACCATATTCCGTATCTTTGATGGTCCGTATAGATGAGTTATGGACACAATCTTTCTTGACCTACATTCTATTATCTAGTGAAATGATGAATTCATGATTCTACATCAAATTTAATTTTGGATTAGTTAATGTGTAAAATTTATTGTATTGAGAAATTTAGGGATATTGTTTAGTAAATTTAGGATTAGAGAATAGGAAAGAGAAGAAGAGAGAATTTTAGATTAGGTTTAGGGTGAGTTCATTCTCAACCTTCACCTCATATTATATAATTATATTATGATGCTTACAATTATACCCCAACTAAGAAAACTAATGCTCTAACACCCACCCTCAAGTTACAAGCATTGAAAAGAACATGAAGCCAATGGCTTGGTAAGGATTACCAAATTGATCATGGTAGCAAATATAGGAAACAAATGCAAACAAAATGTGTAAAAGGAAACAATCACAATGAATGAGAACAGAACAATAAAACAAAAATTGAAAGATTGAATGTTGAGTACAACTATGTTTATCTCAGCCTTGATAGGTAGACCATCGTGAATACAACTTGAACTTGAAAGAAACAAGAAACTCTGATGAAGAAGCTCTATTGTTTTGTTTTATTTTATTTTTTTCAGTGAGAAAAAGAAAACTTGAATTTAAAAGATCCAAAAGAGAAAATACAAATGTGAAAACCAGCGACATTCAACCAAAAATCCTAAGGAGAGGCATCAACACCATATAAAGATAGCCCCCCCTCCCCAAAAAAAAAAAAATATCTGGGATCCCCAATTAATATTACCCCCCATAGCAAAAATGAAACATATCTATGCAAATTTAACTCAACGCTGCTTCCAAATTAAGAAGAATACAGAAACAGGAAGTATCTTGAAAGTCCTCTGAAGTTGAAGCCCAAAGAGAAGCATAAAGGGGTGAAAAATCTTTATTGCAATTCAGTTTAAGAAAAACAAAAAAAATCTTTTATACTTAACCCCTCCTCCTTGAATTAAGAACCTGCTCTGCCACTTGATTGTGAGCAACATATAACAAATAACGATGTTTCCTTTCAACGAGACCATTATGTTGAGATGTAAGAGTAATTTGACGAATTATATTCAATGCAAAAAAGTTCATTAGTGATTGTGTAAATTTTAAATTAGGCACATGACAATTTATGAATAAACAACTAAAACGTTGCTAGCATTGCTCTCCGATCTTATAATTGGATTGGTACATATGTACTGGCATTCCTCCACAAACTCAATGTAGTGCATTGGATGCTAAGTTGTGTTTGGAAATTATAAGCAGTGAAGCATTATGATGGATGTGTCTTCGTAAATCATCACTGATGTCCAAATTACGTGCATGCACAATAAAAGAACCAAAAGCTGGTGCTAAATGTGCAAAGATTGCATGAGTTAATTATGTTCACAATAAAAAATCTATATCTTGCGCTGCATGTGCGAAGAAGACAAATCAAGTGCCCATGTGATAAAAGATCTACGTGTGCAAAGGAGACAAAAATTAAATTACAAATGTGATAAATGACCAAGGTTGGGTGCGACATATTGAAAACTAGAAAGAGTCGAGTTCTGATAGCATGTTGGTCAATAGAAAGAATAATGAAATTTATAAGATTGCCTCAATGGTTTTGCATATGCATCACAATAGGAAAGAATCATATGAACTAGGAAATAATTGCCATAGGAAAGAAAAGCTCATACAATGCCTACAATTTCACTATTAGATTTCTTGGATATAGTAGGACTTGTATTCATCTTTCTTTACTTGTTAGCATCTTGTTATGTTTAAATGCTCAATGAGAAGTTGATTTTTTTTTTTTTTTTTTGCAGCGACCCGTTCCACCCCTTATGGGACCTCCATCCAGTGCCAAGGTTTATATATGATCTGGATTGGTTATCAGATCCAAGGTAATTTTATTATCTTTCTTACTGGTTGAAACACTAACACTAATTAATTACACTCCTGATTTTTGTCTTCTTTTTCTTTAGCTGTGTTATTTTATCCTTTGATGATGGAGCACTGAGAATCCTCAGCTTGTTTAAGACTGCATATGATGTTCCTGTTACTGGAAAGCCTTTTATTGGGTCAAAACATGGTTTGCATCTGTGTAATTGTTTATCCTTCGCTATCTGGAGTGTACAGGTGTCACAACTAACAGGTATCTTTCTTATTTGTCAAAACGGAGACATGTGAATGGTTTTGGTTCGCATCTTTTAATCATGTAATTGACTGGGGATGGATTTAAAATTTTGTACTTGTTTACTTGTATCGAAACATTCATTGGTAAAAAAATATATATTAAAACAAAAAGAAAAATCCAGATTGGCCCCAACTTTCTGTTTAATATTTGATTTACTCGTTGGCCAAGATATATTTATTGCAGCCTTGCAATTTTTTCCATCACAACAAAGACAATTGTTTTATCTTTATATTTGTTTCCTAATATTCTTATACAGGTTAACAATCATGATTCTCTACTTGCAAATGAAAAGTTCTATAATTTAATACTGGTTTTCCTACAGCTTTTAGCCAATTCAGTTGAATGGAAAAATTGCTGATGCCATTATTGTGAAACACCTATTGTTTTGATGAATTTCAATTTAAACTTTAGGTATGGTTGCGTATTGCGGTGCAGATGGTACCGTTCTCCGTTTCCAAGTGAGTTTTAACTTCCCTTAGCATATTATCTATTTTAATATTTTTCTGACTTCCCTCGTGCATATGACCTAAACTGTGACATTTTGTCCCAAACATTTTGGGGTTAAAAAGTGTTATGAGCTAGAATACAATTTGTTATGAGCTGTAAACAGAATTGTAGGAGATAATTATAGAAGTGATTTGAGGAGTGAGTGATTAGCTTCCTAACTGAGATAGTGATCTCGTGTATATATACATGTTTTGATTTGATATATAGAAAAAAAATTAGATGATGCTATTCAACATGGTATCAGAGCGGGTATTGTAGTCCTGACTCTTTTGGTGTGTCTTCTTTGTTCTCCGGTGATTTCTGGTTGGAGTCTCGGTATTCAGGTAGTTTTATGGTGGTGTCCCAGTGGTTTCCGGTGGCTGGAGTTCTTTCCTGATAGTCCCAGAGCCGCTGTTTGCCGATCTGTCCAGTGCCCTTCTCACCGAAGAGACACTGCAAGATCCGGCGCGTTTTTGTCAAAGTTTTTCTTTTTTTGGCGAGTTTCCGACGATCGTCCCCTGTCCTACGGCGATGCTGCCATCCCGGCCGATGGATCCAGAATCGCTTGGGCATCACGATTCTTGATCTAGTATTGGAATCTTTAGCCACGACTTGCATCACCAGTGTTTGCGCTTGAACAATAGCCTGTGACTTTTTCGATCGCCATTTTCCAGTGACGTTGCCATACTAGCCAGTGGACCTAGAATCGCCCAGTCGTCAGGATTCTCGATCTGGTCTTGGAGTCTTCAATTGTGGCCTGCATCTCTGGCAATCGACACCTGAAAAGATCTCTTGTACGCATTTTTCGACGAGAGTTTTCTGAAGAGTTTGGTGTTGCTGTTGATGACCTCTCCTTCGTTCGACTGAGACGACAATGGATCTGCTTTTGTTTCTATTGTTGCGGTCTGTGTTGTAGAGCTGGTTCAGAAGCAATATTAACAGAAGTGTGTTTGGTACTGCTGCGTATCTCTCGTGTGCTGTCTAATATGTATTTCTTGTGATTGCTGAACTATTGGTTATTAGTTTCTGTCTGGGTGTTTAATTATGGCTACTGGTGATAATATAATGGTAATGGAAATAATGGTTAATTTCTCATATAAGATTACTGATCGAAAATTAACGGGTAGTCGAAATTATGTTCAATGGCTAAGGATTGTTCAACGATATGTGTCAAGTTAAGATATGGGAGATAATTTGACTGATGATCCCCCACTTAAATCAGACACTATTCCCACAATTCGAAAAAAAAGGTTAATGGAAGATGATAAGTTATTTAATCTGATTCAGAATACTCTTGATCCGTTAGTAGATGCAGTTATTACTCATTGTGATACTGTGAAAGAATTATGGGATTATCTTGAATTTCTATATATTAGTAAGCAAGATGTCTTCCATGTTCATGAGCTATTACTACAAATCTATTGTGTTGAGCAAAAAGGGCGTACTTTATTTAAATATTATGCTGAGGTTAAGCAAGCTTTTGAAAAAAAAACGAGCAATGTTTTCCATTACAAGTGATGTAGAACAAATACAAAAACAGGAAGAGCAAATTATTGTCCAATGTTTCCTTGTTGGAATGGGCCCCGAAAACAACATAGCTCGTATTCAATTACTCACCAATGATCTCTTCCTTCCTTGAATGACCTCTATGTCTGTCTTCTTCGAGTATGCAAGAATGGTGACAAAGCTCCGGACGTCATTTCAAGTGAAACGGTCGCTCTTGTTGGTGCTACTTCTAAGGGCAATTACACTCGTATTGGGGACTTATCTATTGGTGGTTCTATTACTTTTACTAAAGGTCCACGTCACTATTTTCATTGTAGTAAGGAAGGCCATGTGAAGAAAAATTGCTGGGAGTTACCTGGGAAACCTTCACATTCCTCAAGATTGCTTGGTCCACTTCCTATGAGAAAGTTTGCTCATACGGTCACTCAGGATCTTCCGGCTTAGATTACTATTTCTACAAATGAATATACTCGCCTGATCTAGTCCTCTGCTTCCCAACCAAGTTCTTCAACTACTGTTTATGTTTTTCAACAACCTGTCACATATTTGTCCTAAACAGGTAACCATGTCGCTTGTTTATCAATCTCGTCTCGTAATTAGGTCATTGATTCTGGTGCTACCGATCATATGATTGATAATACAGGTATACTTTTATCTTTTCACCATTCTTCTGAGTTACCTGATGTCACCTTAGCTAATGGCTCTATGTCATCGGTAGTAAGGTATGGTACTACCAACCCCATAGAAATGTTTCATTTATCTTCTGTTTTATGTCTCCCACGGTTTCCATTTAATCTGTTGTCTGTCAGCCAAATTATTAAAAATCTTAATTGTAGTGTTTTCTTTTTTCCTAACTATTGTCTTTTTTAAGATCTTTGGACGAAACAGATTATTGGTAGAGGTTGGGAGGCTAATGACTTGTATGTTCTTGACTCTATCCATACTTCAGTGCCAAAGACGATTGTTTAAGCGAGTTCCACCATACTTCAGCTTCATTGGCAATTCGGTCATCTGTCTCTTTATATTTTAAAGAAATTATGTCTTAGACTAAGTCATGTATCTCAACTTGATTGGGAGTCTTGTCAACTTGCCAAACATCATAGGGTCTCGTATCCTTCTCGAATAAATAAAAGAGTAATATTTCCTTTTAGTTTAATACATTCTGATGTTTGAGAACCTTGTCTTATTTTATCTCAATCGAGATTTTGTTATTTTGTCACCTTTGTTGATGATTACTTTCGTGTTATTTGGTTATATCTTATGAAAAAACGCTCTGACTTGTTTTTTATCTTTTGTGCTTTGTGTGCTGAAGTTAAAACTCAATTTAGTACCTCTGTTCGTATCTTACGCAGTGATAATGCCAAAGAATATCTCTTGTCTTCTTTTGCTTCCTTCCTTTCACAGAATGACATTCTTTATCATACATCCTGTATTGTTACTCCACAATAAAATGGGATGACTGAACGGAAGAATCGTCACCTGCTCAACGTTGCTAGAGCGTTTCTTTGTCATATGAAAGTTCCAAAGGAATTTTGGGCTGATGCTGTGTCTATAGCTTGTTATTTGATAAATTGTATACCTTCCTCGGTTCTTGATGGTAAAATCTCTTTTTCCACTCTCTTTTCCCATACACCATTATTTTCTCTGGTTCCTAGGGTGTTGGGACACACTTGCTTTGGACAGTAAGCTGTTTACTGTCCAATTTCGCTCGAGCAACCATCATACGGCCATCATACGACCATCATACGCTTATCATACGAAAATGGATAAAAAGCACTGAAATTGCTTCCTGCCCAATTTCGCTCGAGCAGTCATCATACGACCGTCATACGACCATCATATGAAAATAGGTAGAATGTTTTTTTCAAGCCTTTTGCTCGCCTCTTGCTAAAGCAAACATCATACGAGATTACTTTTTGTATAAATATGTATTCGCATTTCATGTAAGAAGACTTTAATGAATGAATGAAAGATTAAACACTTGTGTTTTTGGAGAGTTTTCTCTCAAATCTTTCCTTTATCCATTTTTTATGCCAAGGAAATGGTGGTGGATAACTTCAAGTTGGTAGACATTGTCTTTTATGCTTGAAGCCTTCAAATTGGTGGATTTTCCTTTATGCTTGAAGACCCTATTGGCACTTATCTTTATTTTGTGTAAGTTCATCTTTTCTTATTTGTGAAGTTTCTTTGTTGTTCTTGTTGATTGTGGAAAAGTTATTGTGATTGTTGTTGTTGTTATGTTGAAGGGTGTTAGCTAAGTTGAATATATGTTATTTTTGTGTTGATTTGGTGTTGAAATTAGGGTTATTTTAAGGGATGAACAGTAATCCCGAATTTGAATATTGAAGGGTAGGAAAATCACTCCAATATGTGTTGAAATGCATCCTTGCATGCATCATGCAAGTTGTCTGATAAGAACCTTGGGAGAACTACACCCCAAAAGCTAGCTATTGAGGTAGGAGAGCCCAAAGCCTTGTAAATCCGACACAAGAAGCCCATACTTTCAATGTGGGATTTAAGTCCCATACCTTGCAATTAAGATCCTAACATTCCACCACGCTCCGCACCCCTGGCACCCACGCAGGCTGGCTGTGTACTAGTTCTTTGACTAGTCCCGGGCGAACACTGCAATGTCGGCGTCACCATTTGCGGTCGCACCATGATGTAGACTCTGATACCAATTGATAAGAACCTTGGGAGAACCACACTCCAAAAGCTAGCTATTAAAGTAGGAGAGTCCAAAGCCTTATAATCCCACACAAGAAGCCCATACTTCCAATGTGGGATTCGAGTCCCATACCTTGTAATTAGGATCTTAATATTGTCCAAATCATTAAATGGGTTGAAGCAATTTTCTCGTGCCTGGTTTGAAAAATTCAATGAAGTTGTCATTGAATTTAGCTTACGTATGATCACTCAGTCTTCTTTAAACAGTTACAGTCTAAATGTATTCTGTTGGTGGTGTATGTTATTAATATTGTAATCATGGGTAGTAATAGTGTTGACATTGATGAATTAAAGGGGTTTCTTGGCTCAAGATTTTAGATGAAAGAATTAGGTGCATTAAGATACTTTTTAGGGGTTGAGGTTTTCAGAAGTAGTAAAAGAGTGTTTCTATCTCAGAGAAAATATGTTCTGGACTTATTAATTGAAACAAGCTTGATGGGAGCAAAACCATGTGAGGCCCCCATGATACCAAACATGAAATTAGGAATTGAAGATGGAGTGTTGTTGACTGATCCTGAGAGATATAGGAGAGTAGTTGAAAATTAAACTATCTCATAGTAACTTGTCGTAATATTGTTTTTCTAGTGAGTGTTGTGAGTTAGTTCACGTCATCTCCTATAACATCTCATTGGGATGCAGTAACTCATATATTGAGATATTTTAAAGGAGCTCCTGGACGTAGGATTTTATATAGAGATCATGGCCATTGTAGGGTTGAGGGTTTCTCGGATGCTGATTGTGTTGGATCCCCTTTGGACTGACGTTCTACTACAGGGACTTTGTTTTTGTTGGAGGCAATCTCATTTATTGGAAAAGTAAGAAACAAAGTGTTGTAGCTCGATCGAGTGTAGAACCTGAATATCAGGCTATGACATAAATGATTTGTGAATTCATATAGTTACATCATTTACTTGGAGAGATTCGGATTGTGAAGTCACAATCTATGAATTTATAGTGTGATAACCAAACAGCCATTCACATTGTTACTAATTATGTGTTTCATGAGCGAACAAAGCATATAGAGATAGATTGTCACTTCGTTCATGAAAAGTTACAAGAAGGGTTGATTTCTACCAAACATGTCCAAACTAGTGATCAACTAGCAGATGTGTTTACTAAAACCTTGATTGGAAATAGGATTAATCTCATTTGTAAAAAGCTGGGCATGATTGATATCTATGCTCCAGCTTGAGGGGGAGTGATTAGCTTCCTAACTGAGACAGTGATCTTGTGTATATATATATATGTATTGTGTTTTGATTTGATATATAGAAAAAAATGAGATGATGTTATTCAACAAAAAGTTAATATGATTCTGTGTTTTCTGAAACATATGTATCGAATTTGGTGGTTCTTTATGATCTTGTATATGTCTCATAAAAAGTTTGAAGAGCGGCTCTAGTTGTTTCCTATTCTTTTTCACGGTTAATTATCAGCATCATTGTTTATTGCTAATCATAATTAACATCTAAGAATTCACAAATGCATGTCATTTTGAGTTTGTCTTAGGCTTACCTAATCTGATGATTTTTTTTTATGGGAATAGCTCACGAAAAAAGCAGTTGAGAAAGATCCTTCACGAAACCGTGCCCCTCATTTTGTCTGTGGTTCCCTGACAGAGGAAAAATCAGCTATTACAGTGATTACTCCATTGCCAAATACTCCAATAACATTGAAGACGCAAGTTAAAGATGGTGCGGAAAGATCTATGCGGAGTCTCACTACTGAGTCAAATCCAGCCAAAAGTATGAATGATAAGAAAGGAAAAACAGGTTTAATTGTGGATAATCAACCTTTAGGTAAGCTTTGGCAATCTAGTTACTGTTTACATGTTAGATAGCCATTTTTGTTTTTATAACTGTTTCTGGTTATCAATCTTTTTTGCAGCCATCTGTTATGGCAATGATCCAGATGCGGAGTCTGAAGCTCCAAGTAGTGAGAAAAAGTCTAAACCTAAAAATGGAAGCAGAAAACTGGTTCCAAAGAAGGCCAATAATGATCAAAGATCTATGCGGAGTCTCACTACTGAGTCAAATCCAGCCAAAAGTATGAATGATAAGAAAGGAAAAACAGGTTTAATTGTGGATAATCAACCCTTAGGTAAGCTTTGGCAATCTAGTTACTGCTTACATGTTAGATAGCCATTTTTGTTTTTATTAACTGTTTCTGGTTATCAATCTTTTTTGCAGCCATATGTTATGGCAATGATCCAGATGCGGAGTCTGAAGCTCCAAATAGTGAGAAAAAGTCTAAACCTAAAAATGGAAGCAGAAAACTGGTTCCAAAGAGGGCCAATAATGATCAAAGATCCATGCGGAGTCTCCCTACTGAGTCAAATCCAGCCAAAAGTATGAATGATAAGAAAGGAAAAACAGGTTTAATTGTGGATGATCAACCTTTAGGTAAGCTTTGGCAATCTAGTTACTGCATACATGTTAGATAGCCATTTTTGTTTTTATAACTGTTTCTGGTTATCAATCTTTTTTTGCAGCCATATGTTATGGCAATGATCCAGATGAGGAGTCTGAAGCTCCAAATAGTGAGAAAAAGTCAAAACCTAAAAATGGCAGCAGAAAACTGATTGAAAAGAAGGCCAATAATGATCAAGCATTGGTATGTATAGATGAGGATGCAACAAATGTGGAGGGGCAAGAAAGTGGAGAAGGAGAAACTGGTAATAAAATTGAATTTTTTCCTCCTAAAATGGCAGCTATGCATTGTTTGAGATGGAACAGGAACAAAGGTAGTGAAAGATGGTTATGCTATGGAGGAGCAGCCGGGATTATTCGGTGTCAAGAGATTATAAATGCCAGTGCCCGACGTTGATAATGAGAAATGGCGCAAGAGTACATGAAACTGGCCATTGAGTTTATAGTTGGGGTATGTAAATGTTGTTAAGAGGCTTTGGTGATGACTTTAAAAAAGAGAAAATTGGTTTGAAATCAAAGGTTTCTTCAAAACCCAAAGGGAAGGGATGCATGCTGGCCGACGAGAGATTCAAGACACTGGCACAATCATCTCCAAATTGGGAAATTGACATAAGTGTGCACAGAGACGGGGCTTCTAAGCGAGCCATGGCGCCGCACACCCCACCACGGCCCCCCCCCCCCCCCCCCCTAATATATATTATTTTTTATAATATAGATATATATAATTATTAATTAAAAAAATCTAATTTTTAAATATTGACCCCAACCAAGATTTATTTTTTGTTTGACCTGCAAAAAATTAGACCCAAACTCGGTCACTGAGTGTGCATATTTAAGACCTTGATAACAAAAATCCTCATTGGATGGGTTATTTATACCTATAAATTTTCATTCACTAAATCCTATTTCTTTCTAGGATTGAGTAAAATTTTAAAATAGAGTTTGAAATCATTAAATACATCCCATGTCAGTTTAGTTAGTTGTTAGTTGTTTTTTGGTGTTAAATTAAATATAATTACTTGTTTAATTGGTTAAAACCATCAACCTCCTCTCGAATCACAAAGGAAGATACTTCAAAAGTTTTCTTTTATCTATTAACCAACTTCGTGGATAAATTATTTATTTTATTCTTATACTCAAATAAAAATATATATTTAATAACAATTTTTAAATGTTAATGAATTTTCTACGATTACTTATAAATTACATTCTTATTTTTCTTGATAGCTTGTTTGAACTATGAATGAAATAATTTTGTTCCTCAGCCCATGATTTGACATAGTTTTTTTTTTCTTTATTTGTTTCATGAGTTTTGATTAAAGGAAAATAAGTTTCTGTTGCCGATTTTGATGTTATTTGGAAAAAAATTAGTTTGTTCACTCAACCAACCTATTTTGAGATAAGAGTGATGTTACGAGAGAATTTTATTTGATGAATGAAATTTATAAATAAGTTGGTAGAAGTTTTTTTATGAGGAAAATATTTTTGCAAATAAAAAAATAAAAAATATTTTTGTAAAAAGAAATATGAAAATATTCTATATCTTTCTTTTAGGAAATTCATGAATATTTAAAAGTTATTGTTTATAACGTATTTTATGAATCAAGTTGATCAATTGATAAGAGAGACTACGGAAGCATTTGTTTTTTTATCTCAATTTTGAATGATCTAGATATAAATATCTGAATAATATTTTTTTTTTTTAAGATCTGATTATAAATCTTTAAGTTGTTTATTTTTATTAACTAAAACAATCTAAAAATAATAATTTGACATAAATGTCTTCATTAATTATTTGTATATGTTACATTTTATAGTTATATAAATATTTACAGGTAGTCAATTTGACCAAATCAAAATTTAATGATTATGTCAACTATAAAAACTTATATTACTAATTAATGTATTTTACAAATATTTTAAAAAATAACTATGTAAATAAAAACATAACATATAAATATATAAAAGGTATTTTTATAATGGGAAAGTAAAAAATCTATTCAAAAATTTTCTTGTTCAGATAAAAGTTATATTTTTTAACATAGCTGAAGTCTTGAGAATCAATCAAAATTAGACTTCACATGGAAAAACTAACACCCCTTAACTTTGAAGGAGCCTTCATTACTTTTTTATGCAATAGAATATTGACAAATTTGACCAATTAGTTGAAAGGTTTTATCAAAATTTGAAAAAATTGGAGGTTGTATATGTTTTAACCCGTGCCTGAAAACTTTTGATTCCATAACCCTTTGCTCGATGTTTGACATGTTCGGCAACGTCTGAAAGTCAATGTCGAGTTATAGATGACACTATTTGATAGTATCTAATAGGGTGTGCCAAGTGTTTGATGGTGTCTAATAGTGTTCAATAGATGGTGTTGAGTGCTCGATAGATCATGATATTTAAATTTTTTAAAAATGAGTCAAATTTGAAAGAAATCATCTAATTTGGGTTAGTTTACAAGTATTCCATTTTTCCTCTAAAAATGTGACAAGTTAATATTTTTGGGTAATGTAGAAAATAACCCAATTTCAATAAAAAATTTGAAATTTTTTGATTGATTTATTTATTTTTATTGCTTAACCACCGACAAATTCATTTAATGGTTAACTAGCTAATGTTAAAATCGTCATACTCAATAAGTTAAACGTACTAAATATTTCATTTAGAAGAGTTTTTTAAATCTATAATTTAAACTTGATTAGACAATTAAAGAAAGGGATAATATCAAATAGTACCTTTGTATTTTGGTTTAATATCAAGTAGAAAGTAAATTTATCATTTTCATCAATTAGACCCCTGAGATTTGTTTTTTTTAATCAACTGTTAATTTTAACCACAAAAAATATATATTTACCCATACTAAAATTTATTTCTTTAATTTTAACATAAAAAAATAAATAAAAAGTAAACAAATTATACTCCCATAATAAACAAATTTATATTTTTTGGATTTTTATTTTTAAAAATTTTTAAAATTAAGAAAAAAAATTTCATTAGGGGCAAATATGTATTCTTAAGGGTTAAAATTAGCAGTTGATTAAAAAAAGCAAACCCCAGGGGTCTGATTAATGAAAATGATAAACTTATTTTTTGTTTAAGATTAGACCAAAATACAAGAGTACTATTTTATATTATCCTATTAAAAATTAAAATAACTCTCAAATTTGGTTATTTTTCTAAATTTCTCGAAGAATGTAGACTAGATTTGATCAATTAGTTATCTTCCTTTTAAAAAGGAAAAATAGAGAAAATTAATTAACCCCTTAATTAAATTTTAAGAAAACACTTAACTCCAAACTTTTGTTAAACTAACGTTTATCTCCAAAAAATTATCACTTACTCTCCAGATTTTTTGAGATAAGTATTATTTTTTATAAAAATAATGATAATTTTTAAAAGATAAATATTAATTTAATAAAAGTTTGAAGTTTGAGAATTTTTTAAAATTTAATTGCGCTCAGACTAAATATCCCTTTTAATAAATAACGGTTTTACTTGTTTGAAATATTAATTTTATTTTAAATATGAGGTTGAAACCAAGTTGGTTGCGATATTCATATTTCAAAAATGAAATGGGTTGGTCTAATTTAAACTATCCGGACCCTCCCGGCCTGCACTCAACTCGAAAAGCAAACACCATAACCGTTTTTCTTATTTAATTCCCCTTTCTCAATACATTTTGTTTTGTAAAGTAACAGAGATACTCTCTGCCGAGATCGCTCAATCGCAACGTTAACAATGACTGATTCGATAGTCTCTAGTGTCGTCGATCCTCAAGCGACGGACTCCACAAAGAGCGGAGGCAGCGAAGCCGGTCGAATAGCGGAAGTGAAGGCGTGGCTGTCCTCACAGTTGGAAGCAGCCGGGAAAGAAGTGCCAAATTTCGAGTACACGCCTCGAAGTGTTGCTCATTTGTACAATCTGGCCACTCTCTCCCAAGCCAAAACCCAAACCGCCAACATTGTTGCTGCCGATTTTCGCCAGAAGGCTGCCGAGTATCGTTCACAAGGTCATTTACTTCTCTCTCTTTGATGTTTGCTTTGACCATCAGTGGAAAAAGTTTTGAAAGAAATTTTTGAAATTTTGAATTTGATGCTTGTAGCTGCGAGGATTAGAGAGATATTGGAGAATGTGGGATTGGCTCCAGAGAGTTTATCATCTAATGTGGTTTCATCGGCACAAGTTCTTGCAAATGTAGCAAATTTGTTGAATATAAGAGACACCGAGCTCAGTAGGTGGGAAAAAAATTAAAACCCTAATTAATTTGAGGGATTTTAAAATTTTGACTTAAACTAGGAGGTCTAGATGAAATTTGATCCGTTTTTGAAAATTTAGACTGTATGACCCGTAGGATCCATGTGCGTTGGATACGACGGCGGTAATAGGGTTATAACATCTAAATTTTTAAAATCTAAATTTTTTAAAAGCGTCCCTTAGTTTAAGTTACTTTTGCAATTCTTTCATTAATTTCTTTGGCTTTTTTTTTTTTTAAATGTTTTTTCCCATTTATTCTTCTTCAAAGCTTAACTAGGTATACTTGTTCAGTTTCCTTGTAGCAATGGGTGATATTTCACTAAGGAAAACAGCAGTAGAGGAGAAAAGAGCTAAGGTGCATAAAGAGTCTAAAATTCTTCTTGATTACACCCGCAAGGCAATAGCAAGGTTGACCTATTTGAAAAGGTACAAATCCTCCTCAATTTTTTCAATTCTTTATATATCTGCCTACTTCAACTTATAGTTTACTTTCCTCCTTCGCAGAACACTTGCTCAGCTAGAAGATGATGTAGCTCCTTGTGAAGCTCAAATGGAAAATTGGAAGACAAACTTGGCTGTAATGGCATCCAAGGAGCGACAGTACCTGCAACAGTATAATAACTACAAGGTAGCAATCCTTTATTATAAATATTTTCATTATTGCCATGGTAATACTTTATTACAAGGTGATGATGTTGGTTTGATTAATACAACCTTTTAATATTAACCCATAAATTCAGAAGGAAGTCCATTATTGTTGTGATGTTTTAACTTTCAGTAGTGCTGAAAGTTAAAGTAGTTAAAAGAGTTATTGCTGAAGTGGATTGTGATCTCATGTCAGTCGAGGAGTTGAAGCCAAGGATTGGTAAATATGTTTTGAAATGAGACCTGGCAATAAGTTTATCTCAGCAACTTCATTTAATTGACAATTTGACATTCTGCCAAGGACATAATTAAACTGATAATGTAACCTCTGGCTTTACCTATCTGTAAGTTCATTGTAATCAGCTTGTTGATTAAAGACAGACGCTGGAGAGTTTATATGCTAACTGCTGAACCCATTTGTTATTGGGAAGCATATTCTTCTGTTGAGCAGAGATTTTGACAATTGTCCCACCCCATATAATACCCAATCAGACTAGACGGCATGGTCATCGGCAGGATCTATATGCATAGTCAGATGATCTTGTATTTGGATGTCTGATCCTTAGAGTATCCTTAAATTTTTCAATAGCACTACTAAAAACGGTTTCAAGGGTCAGGGAAAGAAGTTGCTTGTAACCTTTGTGAGGGCATATTAAGGAATCATGTCTATTGAAGATTTTGAGTAAAACTGAAATTGCCTCAATTAATGAAAGACAAATAAGAGCTTATAGCACATGGGATTATCTGAAGATTTGTATGAGGGCAAAGAGCCAGAGAAAGTAAGGTCTAATCCAGGTGGTATGTCTTGTTAGATGAATATACTGATGTTGTTGCTATGGTAGAGGATCTTGTACCAATGCTTGAGCCTGTAGCTTGAGGTAACTGGTTAAATTCTTCAACTCTGGGTGGATACCTAAATCAAGTAGTTGCCAAAAAATGGTTTGTGAAGATGTGGTAATCAAGGTCATTTACAAAGTCTGGCTTTATGCAAAATAAGGAAAGATGGTGCACCAGTGAGAAGATTTATGACGTGACAGAAAATAGAGTATATAAATTTTGCCCCTTGATCAAACAGCTATATTTAGTTCAAATGTCATGCATTGAAGGCGGGAGGATGATCTGTAATTTCTATATGCTTAGGTTTTGTTGATATCATTAACCCTTCAGTGGATAGAAGCATTTTTGTTAGGTGAGTGGTAATATATAAATTCATGTTTCTTTATGGCGTCCCTCTTTTTCCATTTTCTGGAAACTTCTGTAATTGACCAATTGACCTATAAAAGCAATAGGTAGCACACACACTGGGATATGTTACCAGTGTGTATATATTTAAAAAAAAAATCAAAAGAAAAGATTTTTTGAGAATGTATAGAAGAAGAGAAAATTAACAGTGTTTAGATCTAGGATGTTGAATTCATTGAACAATCCTTGTATTGGGTTTAATGTGCAATATATGCATTTACAAGAACTATGGCTGCTGATTCCACTGCAACTTTTGACCAAATTGTCAGCTAGTCTTTGAAGTAATGTTTGATAAATGAACAAAAGCTGTTCCAGATCCTCTGGATATAATCCATAAAACCCTTAATTTTGTTGTTGAGAGATTAATAAAAGGACTATAATCACTCTTTTTTTCTATTTACTTGTTATGTTTGTGTTACTTGTTTTAAGTTTTTTGATATTTGACATAGTTTATGAATTTAAGATACAAAATCTGGAATTAAAGAGTAAGGAATATGTAAATGTTAACGACACACACGTGTCTATACTATTTATTTTCAAGTTCGCGAATGTTAATGTTAGTAGTTCTTTGATCCTGTTCTGCAAGATTGGAATTCTAGGTTCAGAGTGGAAGGGGCTTTCTTTTTTGTTTGATAAAGCTTCAAAGTATGGGCTTCCTCTTTGACAGGCATTACTCAATCGTGTGGGCTACACCCCAGAGATTAGCCATGGCATGTTGGTTGAAATGGCCGAACACAGAAAAGAATTGGAGAAGAAGACAAAACCCATCCTGGATACTCTGAGGAGCTACCAAGACTTGCCGCCGGTAATTCTGTCTTTTAGTTGACACAGCACCATTATTTCGCGTTTACATTCCTAGGTCACTGGCGAGACTGAATGAGTGATTTAATTTTTTTCGCTTTCTGCAGGATAAAGCTCTGGCTGCTTTAGCCATTGAGGACAAGAAGAGACAGTATGCTGCTGCTGAGAAATATCTTGAGGATGTATTGCAGTCGGCCCTTGACACCAACCATTGACACTCTGGAATCTAAAATCTTTGGTTACTATATATTTTGTAAATTTTGGAGCTATATTTCTTTCCTCGAATGCGTTTTTTGATTCAAAATTGTGTAACTTGTAATGTATAATTCAAATTACAGATGATTATCTAGTTACCATCTCAGATATTTGCGTTTAATTTTGGGAAAATGTAAAAATTGAACAAATTTTGAATCAATATCAAATATGAAATTTATTCACGCAAATATAATAGTTATTGCATAAAAATCTAGCATTGTTAAGCATATTAACTCAATAATTTTGACACTTTTTCAGAAATTAAAAAAAAATTAATTATTTTTTAAAACAGCTCAAAATTTAGTTATTTTTACTTCGTAAGTTTCTTATTTAAAAAGTTTTATGTGGAGAGCGAGAGCTTTTAAATAGACACCAAATTTCATTATTGTTTGAGAATCATTACTCACGCTCGTTTGGAGTTCGGTTATATATACACGTCAACCGAGTATGTATTGAGTGCTACAAATCATCCAAAATGCTGGAACTTCATGAAGCCAAAAACTGTGCATCATGTTATAATAAAACTCCCTTGGTCAAATTTCCAAGTACATGAGAGTTGCATTCAACCAGAAATTGAAATTTCATGCCTAAAATATTTTCTAACTGAACAGGGTAACCTTATATAAATAACACAATATCGTGAAATTTGATCAACTTTACCTGAATTATTGTTGCTTTGGTATGTATAAATTACAATAAAACTACTCACTAAACTGAACATTATGGGAGGCTTTCATTAATTCCTTCACTCCGAACCCCTCCCTCTCTCGGTTAAAGACTCGATAGTGGCGTTTGCAAAATTACATAAACTTAGCAGTATCATTGCTTGCCTAACCTCCCAAGTGCCATTATGCACCACAAAGCTAAGACTTCAATGCCAAGACAACCCAGTTAGATTACAGAAGATACTTGTTTCACATAATGACTTCATTACACCATATTTTGCACAGTAAGCAAGCTTGTCAAAACTAATAACATCAACTTCATAGGATTTAATTTCCAAGATATACTAGTCTTACTTTCAACAATTATTCGCCCGTTTGTTTCATGAAAAACTTAGATAACAATCAGAAGAAGTTATATAAAAAGCAAGCTAATATTATGCACAAAGGTGATTCAGGGACTGAGGTTTGTCATTTCTTGCGAGCCAATGCTGCAGCAATCCCACCAGCTAAAAGTCCCACAGCTGTCGCAGTAATGCCAATCCCAATGACACCATCTGCATTCATACAAATAGATTCATAATTCCTTTAATGTGATGCTGTGATGAAAGGAAAATGTCCTCGGCAATTTTCTAGTTATTTACCTTTAGCAATTCGATCTTCCACGGTCTTCTTAAGGGCCAGAGCCTGCCTCCAATCAGGTGCAATCTAGAAAGCAAGAAGTTTTAGAAGAAAATTTAATACAATACAAGCGTCAAATCAGTATCATATTTTTAGAAGAAACAGACCTCTAAACATTGATCCAAAAGCTGCCGACTCCTTGAATATTCACCAGTTCTGTAGTATCCAACAGCCAGAAGATAAAGTTTCTCTCTCTGTTGCAGAGGTGGGCTACTATTGGCTAATGATGCTGCAATAAAATATTTTCAGTTAAATTGCAGATTACAGATTGAGCTATTGAGTCAAAGCAACTAAGCAAGGAAATGATCACATCACAATAGAAAATCCAGCCCGAAGTTAAACAAAAGTGGTAGATGATAATTAATTACCATGCAAGATATTCATTTACTAAATATACACACAAGCATTCAACTTAATGCAATTTTTTTCTTCATCCTTTTTAAATCTTAACCTTTTTGATAGGTTGAGGGGCATTGAGGGCCAATCTAATTGTTCAAGCTGAAATTACGAGACAATAATTTAACACTATTCTACCTCAAATTTCATTAAATCTCAAAAAATTAGCTAAGGGCCCATTGATGACCAGCACGTTACAGATTTTCTTAGACCAATAGTTGCCAATTTTGCATTTTTTGTAGAGAACTGATGGAGCAAAGAAAGAGAAGAACGGTGGTTCACAAACATCACACAGAGAGGGTCAATATTGCATAAAGATTGTTTAAGAAAAAATTAAGTCTGGTAATTGTTGCTAAGTAAATTGAATTTAATAATAAAGGCTGCATAGGTTCCCAGCAAGCTAAAGAAAACTTTCCAAGATACAGTCAATGGAATAATGTTGAAGTTCACACAAAGAAAGATAAGAGGAAGTTGAGATGAATGTTTAAGATAGTTATGTAGATTGCAAAGACTTTTTCAAAGTAAAAAAATACAATTAAGGAAATCAATAACAATACCCGTTAAGAAACTGAACAAGTTAGTCAACAAAGACCACAAATTCAGTAGAATGGAGGTGAGTGGAGAAAGACAGAGAAGATTGGTGACAGAGTAGCACTTAGTTGTTAGAAACGACTTAAACTAAAAGCTTAAACATATAGGTTTGGGTCTGACAATAGTAGTTAACCTCTACAAAACCCCCTCATCTACAAGGACCTCACATGTATTTTGCACATAGGCCGAGTCTCACACATCTCATGGGGTCTTACATTTGGACAAAACATAATTGATTATAATATTTTTAATTAGCACAATGAAAGAATTTGAATAAGATTGGTTGATTATTTTGACTCCATATACCATATTAATAAACCACCTTAACCTATAAGCTTAAGCTTCTAGGTTTAGGGTTTGGATCTAAAAATAGTATCTAACTCCACAATAAGAACCAAAACATCAAGAAGAAACCATAAAGCTGTAGGTACCAGCCAGGATAACTCCCAGAAAACATCATACAAACAAAAATATTTCAAGAGGAGAACCGATATAACTTGATGTATCCAAGAAATGGCATTTCAACAAGATAAACAATCCCTACAAACCAATATTCAATCCTCTGAAAAATGCATAAGCAAGAGTGAAGCAAGTAGTATAGCAAAGACTAAAGCAAACATTCAACTAGAGTTAAAACATCACCAACAAGAGAAAATGTAGGGATTGACCCTCTCTGTGTGATGTTTGTGAACCAAATGAACACAAGCAAAATTTATTTCAACTACTAACAATAGTAACAAACACAAGCCACATCCCAAAATTTCATTCTAAATCATGAATCCCAAATGATGTGGCATTAAGTTAAGACTAGCACATCATTCATTACATAACCACGCTATCCACTGGCCATCATTATTTAATTCATCAGCAACCAATTAAAATTTCAACTGCATTTCAATCTATGGGTATTTGGAAAGTAAATTATGAGGATTGGTTGGCCATACCTTGAAGCATAGCAATGCCACGCTGCACATCTTCAGCTTGTCTAGAGTGAACGAGAGCCCACGATAAGCGCATAAGGCTTTCACTCTTGAGCTTATCGGAGTCGCCTTTAGCAGCTTCTGCAACCTCTCTCTCACAGCCCTGTAAATGAGATCTCGATTTCAAAGACCAATTAATTAATTAATATAAAAAAAGCAAAATCAGAATCTCAAGAAAATGAACATACGACGATTATGTCACGGTCGCACCAAGGGATTTGATCCCCGCCACCGAAGAAGGAAGTGACAGAATTGAAGAACTGGTTGATCTTCGCCTCCATTCAATCTCTCTCTCAGATCAATTCGATTCAATTCAATTTCCAGAACTCTCTCTTTCTTTGTTTCAGAATTTTTTTTTTTTTTTAAATTTCTTTATTTTCTTTTATAGGCTTTGCAAATTTGAACGCTTGAAGCGTTGAATAAAAGCCCTGGGCCACAAACTCAAGTCTCTTAAGCGCTAAGAAAATTTTGACACTATTTATTATTATTTATTATTCTCTAGATGGTATTGTCTTACAGTACAACTTTGTATACCCTTCTAACAATAATTTTATGAATACAATCCATCTGTAAAATTAATTTTATATAACATGTAATGGACAATCTTATTAAATAAGTAATTATTTATTATAATTTTTTAACCAATAAAATTTAATATGTCAAATTATTTTATGATAATTGTATATGTAATATTTCTTATATAATTATATGTCAATTCTCTTATCTTCTCCTATGTAATCAATTAAAGGTATCTAAGACTATATAGTAAACATAGTGCTACATTTATAAATTTTTTGTACAGATTGATTTAACATTATTGTTTGATTACTAAATCATCTACTTTAATTAATGAGATAATATTTTTAAATTTTTATTTTTATCGTTATTAAGAATATGTCAATGTGATTTATAATTTATTAGTTTGGAGATATTATGTCTCCTTAGGATTTTCTCACTTACGGTTCCTACAGATTTGCTGCATTCTAGTGTCCCCCCAAGGTTTACAAAATATGTTCCTACCCTCCCTTGTTTTTAACTAATAGCAAAATTAATTCAATTTTGTTCTTAAGATATCATTAAATAAAATAAAATTATAAGTTTGACATTGGTTTAAAATTGTCATTAAAAATGGAATAAAATATGTTGCCAATGAGATTGATCATTTAGTTAATTATAAACTATAGATGGCATTTTATAATCTCCATGAGAAGTACCAAAGCACCCTCTTCGCTCACCGAGTTCCTAGGGCCTAAAACTGACACATGCTAAACGATACTATTGAACACTATCCTACCAAGATGTAGCATAACTCGGTGGAAACATGGTTGCATTCAGCCTAACTTCTCACTTCCCAAGCCAAGTGGTCGGACAAAAGCACTAGCCTACCAAGGCGAGGACGATTTTAGTACGAAAAGTCCTAGCCTACCAGGATGAGGTTGATCTCGATAGGAGGCTAGTCTCGATAGGAGGTTGAAACTGTCTCCGTCATGCTCTCACACTATAATGGAACTCCACTTAGATGGAACCCCAATTCGGTTGAAGGTTGATATCTGCCTAGACACAATGATGATCAACAAGTGGAATTGACAATTCTCCATATCCATGCCAGTTGTCCAAGATTGATAAACGAGATTTAGGTAACAAAGAGGTGAGACTATAAATGACAACTATGGCCCAAAACTAAGAAAGTGTGTTCATATTCGTAAAAAGCAAGATAACTAAAAAGAAAAATCCTTTTGGGGAAACACTCTTTCCCACTTCCCATTCGCAGTCGTCACTGCCACTGTTCATCATAGCCATAAAATCTCACTTCCTGTTTGTAGTCGTCACCGCCATTGTTCATTGTAACCATTAACTTCCATTTCCCATTTAAGGTTGTCACCACCATTGTTCACCATTGTCTCCAACTCCTACTTCCTATTTTCGGTCGTCATTGCCATTGTCCATCGTTATCACCGTTCACCATCTCTAACTCCCAGAATCCATCATCCTTAAACTCATTTCACTAAGTTTCACCAAGTTTCATGATTAACACTTAAAAATGTATATTTATTAAGCGTTTAAATCATCATTTTTATACTTTAAGTGTTATTAAGTTAATCACTTTTTTATCTTTGAGCTTAAACAAATAAGTATCATCAATTTGTGATTAACAGTTATTTTGATGTAGGTTTAGTAAAATAAACATAACTTTTAATCCGGAGATCCAATTGATGTATAATCTTGTGAAACCTCAGCCCAATCCCCACAAAGTTGATGAACGTCTAGAAGCCCAAATCTAATGTTTAATGGGCCAAAAGCGCATTGCAACAAAAATAGACCAAATTCTAGAAGCCTAGCCTGACATAGCTGTAGTATATGGATCGTACTCACACAATACGTATCCAAATATATCGATTGTAGAAGCATTGAAAAGATAAGAGATAGGGCTATAATATCTATATTGAATATTTTGCTAAATTTGGTAGATTTAATTGTGAAACAAATCCAATTTGGTCGGAGTGGTTGGTGGATTCAGTCTGACATACCCCTGGTTTATGAACCATATTTCAATCAATAAAAATTCAAATGGCATGAATATGGTGGCTATGGAAAGATAAGTCAAAACCCTACAATTTTATGTTGACAAGGAAGCTAATTCAGTGGATCTTACAGTAAAAAACGAGCTGGAATTCGGTGGAAATGGTTGGTGGCTGAATTTAGGGAAGAATATTCACACTTTAGTAGTTCCCCCTCACTTGCCTATATAAAGGCAGCCTTAGTTCATTTTAAATCATCCATCTCACGGCATAACATAGGTGAGAGTGTCCTTACAACTTCTCTCATTCTTTCTCTCTAGAATTGACGAGAGAATGGGTTGTAAGTGAGCCTAGAATTAGAGCAAGGCTAGAGAGAAGCTTGATTGTGTAGTTTTCTTGTTTTCCTTATTTGATTCTTATGTATGAGCTTTAACATTTATATTTTTGTTTTTGAGAAAAACTCTTTGTTTATCATTAGTTTCGTTTTAATCCAAAGATTATTTTCTTTAGAATCATATAAATTCAGTCATGCTTTTCTTATGTGCAGCTTGTTAGATTATAATCGTTTTTGAAAATATCTATTTTATGAGCTGATCTTTTACTATAGTATTATCGTGCTAGAATAACTAGTATCGATATATTGTCGATCTTGGATAGTTTGTAAAAATAGATTATCGTTGCTCTTCATTGAAAAGAATTTCTCAAAGTAAAATACAGTAATTTTTATCTTTGATCTTTAACATCATATTTTTCGATTGTTTGTTCGGGATGTGAAACATACAATTGAGTAATAAAATAGGAATCAAGTTGGTAACATTAAAATGAAACAATCAAGTGATTCTCAAAGCCTTGCCATTATCATTTTAATTTGTCTGTCAATCATTTATCTTGTCAATCTTTTATCCCAATTTTATAATAACCTTTTATGTTATTAATTACCTTTCTGTGGATTCGATACCTAAAGCTACGTTACAACAATTGCTTAACCTAAGGTTAATTTTGAGCATGATTATTTCACCATTAGATAAACCTCATTAATTAACTTGATTGTCAGAGAGTTATCGCTGATAAAACACCTGGCACCCCTGACTTTGTTCGTCATTATACAAATTTACGTAGGTTTTTGGCATTATTACTCGAGTTTTAGATCGCAACCAAAAAGAAAGAATACTCCTTTGAGTTGGACTACTTGGACAACAGTTTTAATCATACGAACACCAACAGAAGTTCTTTTTGGTAAGAGCTATCAAGGTGCAAAAAGAGAATAATATGTTTGTTGGTAAATCTTCTTTTAGAAAACAACCTTTTGGTCCTACGTCGTCCTTGCCTATCACTTATTATGTTAGAGGGAGCCAGACTCCCACTTTGCGTGAGGTATTAGCCATCCCTATTGAACTACTGCTTCCTTGGAGCCTACCGAATTGCCACTTCTTTGGAGCTTGCTAAAAACTCCCACTTCCCCAAAGCCATCCAACTACAAGAAGACCACCCAACCACTTCAATTTAAAATTGCCAATAGACTTATATGCGACCATCATCGAAGCCAACATTGCCATTTCCTTTAGCCTATCATACACATGTCTTACATTTCATTGGTACTAGTTTTTTACATCAACATTTGGCGTCATCTCGATTAGTTTATGTTTCTGGTATTTGCTAAGAAGAAGAAGTTTATTTCTTCAACTTGGTAGCCTTTCCTAGCTTGACCTACCAAGTTACGCCTCAAGATGTTCCTCCATCGGAGAAAGTTTATTTCTTCAACTTGGTAGCCTTTCTCAGCTTGGTCTACCAAGTTGAGCCTTAAGACCTTCTTCCATAAGAAGAAGTTTATTTTCTCAACTTGATAGCCTTTCTCAACTTGGCCTACCAAGTTGAGCCTCAAGTCCTTCCTCTATTGGAGGAAGTTTGTTTTCTTAACTTAGTAGTCTTCCTCAACTCAGTCTACCGAGTTGAGCCTCATCAAATCCCTCATTGCTATGATAAGCACTTAAAAGTGTACATTTATTATGAGTTTAAATATTATTTTTATACTTTAAGTACTATTAATTTAAGTATTTACATTGATCTGAGCTTAAAAGAATTATTCTTATCAATTTTTATTTTTGGACTTTTTGATGTAGGCCTAGAAAAAATGGCATAACTTTCAATCCAGAAGCCCAATTGATGCAAATCTTATATCTCTAGAAACGTAAGACAATATTCCACAAACTTGAAGAAAAAGCTAAGGCTCAGATCCAGCTTTTAAGGGGTCAAACATGGGCTGTAATAGAACCCAGATTTCTAAAAGCTCAACCTAACTTACGTGAACTTCCAGGGCCATAGCTCCCTAACTAGAAGCTCAAATGACATGATTCAAATGGCTATAGAAAGATAAGATAATCATCTACAACTTGTCTGTTGGACACTTTGCTAAATTCCATGTACAAGTTGATCAAAAAGTCATTGCAAGTTGATAGAGTGGTGGGTGACCATTAATGAATTATTATGCCAATTCATTAAATGCCCTCTCTTATTTGCCTATAAAAGGAGACCATTGGTTCATTGGGAGGACACACTTTGATTCTAGAGAGTTTAGTTTCATTGTTGTATATTTTCTAGTTGTAATATATCTTTCTAAACTCTTAGCTAAGGCTAGGAGTGAAACACTCATTTGGTTGTAGTTTTGTTCTTGATCTTATTTTTGTTCTTCAATATTTTTTCTTTCAATATATTTGAATAAACATTTTTAGAGTTGTTTTATTTTGTTAAAAGCCTTGATTCATTGTAGATTTATTGGCACATTGAATGCTTGAAAAGTTCATTTACAAATCAAGAACATGTTTTCCCAAATATTGTCATCAAACAGTTGAAAGGTAATTATTTTTCTTATACTTTTCTATTTTAGAAAAGAATTTTTTCTTGAACTAAAAACATTTTCATCTTCCGATTGAGATATCTCTTTAGTTCATCTCAATTGAGTAATAAAAAGGATCAAAGAATATTTTCTACAATTCAAATGCGTGTGGATCTCTAACGCCTTAGTATTCTTTTACTTGACTTTTAATTTTATTTGATAATTCATCTCTAAAATCAACCAACACTTCATCTATATTTTCTTTGCTTTGGATATTGGACACTCACATAAAGACCATTTAATCTTGTTAATAATTTCCCTATGGATACGATACTTGGACTTACCGAGGACTATAATTAAAACTACCTACACTTGGATAACACTTTCTACGATGTAGTAGTGCTATTTAGTGTTACTAATTATTTAGCTAACTAAACACAATTTCATAATAAAAATATAACTCGTAAGTGTATGAATCGTGATGATAGTACACTGGTAACTAGAAAATCGATCCCATAGAGACTAGTTATTTGTAGATTACTATTAGTTTAAATGAGAAAAATAAAAGATAACATGATTTGAATGTGATAAAAATTATGAAATAATTAAAGGCAAGAAAATAATAAACAATAAAATAAAAATTTTCAGGGCTTTGACATCCACCTCTAACCGTTATCCTATCATCAATTCATGCAACGTATATTCAATTGAACTCAAATTAATTTAAGTTACCAGCCTAAAGCGTTTCGTCCACCTCTCTACACTATTGAATTTCCTAAACACATAGACCCTAGAGCACGTTATCTACCATAGATCTCTATGTTGATAAACCCTAAGAAACTATGAATGATTTTCTTGTTAATTGTTATGAATGCAAGACTCAGTCATCTAAATCCATTCATATAACAAGCTCATAGGCAAAGAATAATTGTGGTGATCAAGCATAATTAATCAAAATATAGAGTAACAATTCATTCAATGGTATATCAATAAAATATTGAAGGTTCAAAGAAAGCAAAAATCAATCAATAAAAATCATTGCTAGGGCTTCAATCTTAAACAGTCGTTGATGCCTTGTTGCATGTTTTATTTTTAAAATGAAAATAATCCCATTGCTGCAATCTTGATGAGAAATTTAATGGAAAGGATTACATGAACTGGAAATTAAAACTGGAAACAATACTAGCTTTTGATTAGATCAAATGGGTACTGAATGAACCCGTTCCTGAGCCTACTACTAACGAAAGTTCTTCTATTTTCAGAGACTATTTTAATAGATGGTGTAATACAAATGATACTACCAAGTGTTACATTCTGGCTTCACTTGGTGATGTGCTTTGGGCACAATATAGTAAGTGATAAGCACTTAAAAGTGTATATTTATTATGAGTTTAAATATCATTTTTACACTTTAAGTGCTATTAATTTAA
>JANLJB010002327.1:34458-56670 GCA_026212285.1 Bursera cuneata | reverse complement strand
GAGTATTCCCACAACAGCGAGTTTGAGTTATTCCTGACTCACCCATCCTTTACAAGGTTATATATTATCCACTGTGTACCCTATTTAATCTAATAACAAAAAACTTAAAAAATTTAGTTGAGTAGGAACCTATAAATTCAAACCCAACTCGGTACCGAGTTTAACCCATCCCACTCAATCCCAACACCCTCTCCCAGTCCACGTCGTCATCCTTTTTTCTTTTTGTCAATGCCTGCAAAATCCTTCTAGCTTTCTCTCTCGCTCTCTGATTCCATCTTTTCAGTCTATCTTTAACACCTCGAGAGATATAGCCTCGGCAGCCAACCCTTTGAACCCCAAAGTTCTCAAACACAAAGCAAACAGTGCAACCACATAATCCTCCCAAGTTGTCCCCAAGTCTAACGGCATGGGCTTCTTGTCAACAGGCCGAGCCGTGCCCACCATTTAAAGAAAATTCTGGACTATACCACGTGTGCACCATGTATGTAGCATTGAATTACTATGCTACCTCAGTCATGGTATCAGTCTCACCTGAACCGGCTCCCCTCATGAAACGAAAATGAAAACAAAAAAGGCGGGCTAGGCCCATTTTTCCATTTAAATAAAAGAACACTCTCCATCTCTCTCACACTCACACACAGACGATAACAATGCAGAGCGAAGTAGATGACTCTGTACGAGCAAAAATGGAGTCTCTACGGCTGATCTGCGACAGAGAGATTCCAATCAATCAGCAGAAAATGGACTCTTTCTCGGCGTCGTTTCTGCAATCTCTGGAATCGGTCAGGGCCAAAGCGCAAGAAACCATCCAAACGCAAGGTCAGAATCGGGTTTCACTTTCAGTCGAAACTAAAATTCAGGTTATGGTAGTCAATTTTATAATGTTGGTAAAATTAGTGCTTTTTGAAGGTGACTTTATGAAAAGTGAAGCTAGAACTAGGGTTTCAAAAATGTTATCCCCAAGAACATTAAGTAAGAGTAATTCATCAGTATTATTTTCTGCTTTGTATAGCGAAACTGGTGAAGATGAAAGCTGATTTGAGAGACGCTGAAGATGAATACGTCAAAGTACTAGCAGGTATGGCTTTATTGATTTGATTTTATGTTGATGTGTTCTTTTCTACCTGCATGAGTCCATTATATTCGTAATTTGTACTTGCTAGTTATCCTCAAAGCATTTGTTAGTTATCCTCTTAAAGTTTGTAAATGGTTTTTTCGTCTTTCTTATTTTGCTGAATAGTGAAGACCCGTAAAGAGGCCAAGCAGATGGCAAACAGGGATTCCATATCTGCGACGAAGGCAAGGATAGAAAAACTTAAAAGAACTGTGGAAGTTCAGAGGGCCAGGAGGGATGAGTACGCAGCAATTATATCTCGACAATCTCTAGGTAATTCCCTTTATTTTTGTTGGTAGATTTTTACTGGTTCATGTATGTGCTCTTAGTTTTATAATCTAAATGTTCTGTAAGTTTTGCATATCCGCTAATTCAAATTCTATTCGCATGCTTGTTTTCATGTAACTGATTTTTTTTTCCTCAAATAATGTTTGTTCCTAACCAACTTACATAGGAAATAATTGACTCTTCGTTTGTACCAATAAGAATTAGTTAGTGCGCTGGTGCTTAACCGCGGATCTAAAAAAGAATTCAGGGTAGTGATGCAAAAGGTGTGTTGGGGCAAGGTTCAGATTTTGGCTGTTGCCTTTTTTTGCTTTTTGCCTACATGTTACAGCAGAATTGCAACTACCATTTTTGGTTCCTAAAATCAGAAGCCAACACCTATTTTGTTTTGTTACCCAGGATGGATCAGTCTATCCATTTGTTATTGGAATTTGTAACCTATGGATCAATTATTCAAACATGGCTGAAAGGATTCAGAGGGAAATGATTGGGTTAGGAACCGCCTTAGTAAGCTTCTCATGTGTATAAATTTTGGGTAAACCTAGTATCTTCTGCTGAGTATACTTTAGGCAACAAAGTAAATTGCTATGTGTTCATATTTACATGGATCATTCTGTGGTTATGTATGTGTTCTATCTTTCTCTACTTCACGAGATTATCTTGTCCTTTTGTTAAGTAGAGGTGTAAATTTCAAATACATCCGCCTTTCTTTCTATATAAAAGAAAGATTATCTACTTTACTGATTTTTGTGGGCATTATTTCCTTCTTTTTCCCTTATTGGCCATAGATTTGTCCGTGTCTGAGGAAAAGACAAACCAAGAACATAATGGAGAAATTGAAGAGGCCATTTCATGGTACAATAAGTTTCTTGGTCTCCATATTGAGGGTGGACATGGTAATCAAAGTGATTCTGCAAATTTTATTTTCCTTATTTTTTAACAGTAATTTGTTTTCTTACGAGCTCTTATTGCTTGTAGGGGTGAAATTCACATTCAGCAATATCAATATGAAAAATCACAATGAGGAATACTCTTTCACCATTCGCCATGTAAATGATACCTATACTTGTAAGTGCAGGTTTTATTTATTTATTTATACATAGTTATATTTAATTTTGGTTATAATTTGAGTATTGATGTAATATATCTCATAGATTATGTATCTTTTTTGTAACCTTCAGTGTTGGATTGTGACCCACCATTGAACAACATTAAGGAGTTGATCCAAGAGTTGAACAGAACCAATGGCTTATTCAAATTTGTCAAGATCATGAGAGAAAAGTTCCAGGAAGCTGCAGGACTTGGTATCACTCATCTTGGCCACCCCTCCCTCCCTTTTTTCTCTGCCAGTAATTACATTCTTTAAAGCAGACATCCTCTCAATAGGAGGTCTTTGTTTCCTTTGCTGACTTTATTCTAGTAATATTGTGTTTGTGGTTCCTGGTGTGACTTGCATGTGACACTTCCACAGAAACTTGCTCTTGGCAATCAATACAGAAGATAGAACTTTATCTTTGAAATTTTTTTAATTCAAGTGCAGCTATTCCTTGTCATAAAATAAACCCTTTTATCATTCACGACTCCCAGGATTACAGTCTCAATTGACACCTCTTCATCAAGATTCTTCCACGATCTCTGCGTCTGCTCCGGTAATTTCAGTTTCAACTGATAGAAGTGAATCTCCAGTCAAGAAAAATGAGTATCAAATTCAGCATGAAGAAGTTAATAGACAAGTTGATAAGGTCATTTATAGAAGTGAATCCCCAGCCAAGAAAATTGAGCATCAAATTCAACATGACGCTAATAGAGGATCCAAGAAAGTTAATTATGGAAGAGGGGCCATACCGGCACTTTTGTCTCCAAGATCAGCATCATCTGTTCGTCGGTCCCCTCGTTTTAAGGTAACTCCTTTCTATAGATTGCATGATATCTTATGCATTTGGTGTGCATGTGTGCAGAAACATATTTTCTCATACAGATAAAGTTAGGTTTCAGGTTATTTTTTTACCTGTCAAACTGCATAGATTCTTTTTTTTGTTTTTGTAAATATCTGTTCAGACTGGGTGTGGCAGCAGCCTTGGGCTTGGTTTTGTTTTCTTATCCTGCAAGTTTCCTTCAGCTTGGTGGTTCTAATTGTACTTCACATTTTTTCTGGAAATATTTTGTTAACATACTACGATTCAATACTTTAAATCA
Source organism: Bursera cuneata (assembly GCA_026212285.1). Lineage (NCBI taxonomy): Eukaryota > Viridiplantae > Streptophyta > Magnoliopsida > Sapindales > Burseraceae > Bursera > Bursera cuneata. The sequence goes on along the minus strand of JANLJB010002327.1, from coordinate 53,075 downwards.
CTCTGGGGGTTGTTCCATCGCATATTTTGCAGGAATAGTCAAGTAGATTTAACATTTTAATTAAAGTTTTAAACTTTCTTACCTCCTTGAGACATTTAGCAAGAAAGACTATTGGTTGTTATGTTGATAATGAGCAATGCATATATTTAATTGTTATCTCTACATCCTCATGAATTGTTAAGCTGTGTTGAAAATTTCTAATAGAAGATTGAAACCTTTGGCAGGTTAAGAAATGAAGATGAAATTGATGCTGCTTTGTCATGTCTATTTTCTTACCATGTGTCAGATAAGTCGCTCAGGTAGTCATGATCTGTGACCTGGTGGTTGAGTGGTTAACATTAATCCTGGAAATTTGATCTATATGTATTTTAGAAAACTAGATGGCAGGAACAGAATTGCCACTCAGCAGTCCTGACAGCCTGATTAATGTGCTATGGTTAACTGCAAATGTTTTTGTTAACCTAATTGATCTGTTGGTACTTTAGAAAACCTAGATGGCAGGCACAGACTTGCCACTCAGCAGTCTTGCTAAGGTTGAATACAATTTATTTCATTAACCTGTGATGAATGGCTGAAATGTAAAGGTTATAATTGCAACATTCCTTATTGTGGAGTGCTACTGTTTTGTGTACATCAATCTTATCAGTTGATCTTTTTTTTGAGTGATTCATGATCTAACATTCCCTTTAACGTGCTAATAGCATTTTACTTATCTTCACCAGGGATGGTTGCAAAATTAAGGTGCGAATTCAATGTTTTTATTTTATATTTATTATTTTTGTATAATCTATTCACGGTTAGAGTTACATTTAGCATGCGATTGAAGTTTATCATCCTGTGTGCTTCTCGTCGGTGGCGCTTTACTTGATTCATTACCAGCAGAAGATAAAAATAATAAAGGAGAAAAAAAGGTCTCTCCCTCTGATTGTTCTTCGCACCAACAAAAAGCTTCCTTTGTGCATCAGCTTCAGATTGAATGAGATGGTGATTTGTGCCAATAAAATCTTCAGTGACGTTTGTTCCTGAAAACAACGTTAATTTTACTATAATCATTCGCTTTCTTTTTCTATAAACTGTGTTATTCGGTGGTGACTAGTTTGTTTTCATTGAGATATTGGCTTAGCTTTCTGCCAATTAACAATGGCTTTGCCGGGCCATAATCAGCTGGGAAAATAGTTATTCAAGAATATTTTCTGGCGAATTACCCCGCGATCAGTGACACGGCTTACTGTCTCTTCACGATATACTAAAAGTATAACATCTTAGCTTGAGATTTTACATGATGTCACCAAGCTGATGAATTAGATTCCTTTTTTCCTGCAATTTCATATTCCACTATGGTTGTTCACTCTTGGCTGGTTTTGCATATTGAGCCTCTAATTTTCATCAAAATGTTACCTCCACATATATCAGCAACATGAACCTGGTTTATTTACAGAATTATTTTAATTAATAATAACAACAATAAATGTCAGTGTCCCGCCTCAATCTAACTTCTGTTATGTTCTAAACCTTTATAGGTTTTGAATTAGAAAATGAAGGAAAACTAGAAGATATATGCACTAAAAAGAAAAAAAGAAAGTTGTAAAATTTCAAATTTTTCTTATTTTCGTAGCGTTCAAATTAATTTTAACTGATACATTACAAATACAGCCTATGTTTTAAAGAAATTAAAAGGAGGGGAGGGGGACAACTCTAAGGTACTTTTATTGACATGTTACTTTCGGTAGACTATTTTTTTTACTGCATATACAAATGCATGATGAGGCTTATGCCTATGTACATGGCTCCTAAATTTGTAGATTTTAAATGATGATTGAGTAGACACACTTCATGCTGGCAGCTGGCAGCTGGCTGCTGGTGGTTAACGCAATCGTCTATGGATCAGTGCACGGGTCTGCTTCCATAGCCTTTGTGCCTCTGATTCATCATTTGCTAAGGCTGAGCAGCTATTCTCATTACAGTCTGCAAAGTATTTCCCGCTGACACCTTCTATTTGTGGGCTCAGAGCAACATAGCATGTGGTTGATGCACCCTACACCCACAAGTTTTATGTATCATATAAAGTATACGCAACTCTCTCGAACTTATGAATCTTTTGCCAAGAAAAGATGACAGGCATGTGTAGACAAACCTGAAGTGTAGTTTTTAGTAACTTGGAAGCAATAAAAAACAGAGAATCTGCACAGAGAATTTGCAGCTATTAGACTTAAATTGGTATAATTCTGCTTAGATCTAATCATGCGTGATCATATGAAGGCAGCTTCATGCAAAACCAAGAAGTTGTAATGCAGTGAATGGACTTGTTTGCTGTAGTAACAACTTGTATGAATGGTGAAACAAGCTTCTGATCTCAATTCTGAAACATGCGAAAGAGATGCTAGAGAATTGGAACTAATTCTTGCCTGTAATAAAGCCCTTATGAGCCCTAATTATTCCCGTCTTTACGATGCCTGGATGCACTGCATTGATGCTTACTTTTGCATTCCTTGCCTGCAGAAAGTCAAGAAACCATTTCTCTGAGACAAGTCAAATCATTGTGTGTAACTTTAACTTAACATCAGCAGAAATGTTTAAAGTTTTGATATAAATAAAAGTAGGCAAAGGACTCTCACCTTCAGCTGCCTGGCCATTTCCTTGGCATGCAAAATGTTAGCCAATTTGGACTGAGCATATGCGCGTGTGCCATTATAAGTACTGCAAAAACAAGCAATATGTCAGCCAATATGCTCGTGCGCAACTAGATATAAAGTTAACTGCATCCCCCACCAAGTTCAGTTGCTACATGGGTCAGGGCCAGATGTTTTCCATTTCCAAATGAGCATTAAAAAATTGCTTTACATATTAGAAGTGACATTAATTGTAAAAGCAGTGTTCCAAAAAGGTTAAAGAAGATGAGTAAATTTACCTCTTGGGATTGAGCATTCGACTCAAGCATAAATCCTCTCTCTTTACCCAACTGTGGATTACAGAGGAAAGATTAACGATTCTTCCTTGGATGCCAGTCCCTGCTGCAGTTTCTATCATTTTCTCTAACAACAACTCTGTCAATAAGTAATGTCCTGCCAAAAACGAACCAAACTCCAATCAACTATATTTCTCCTTTAATGAGTTGTGCTTTTAGACCCAAATTTTTGTTGCTTCTTAAAATAAAGAATCTACAGACAAGGACCACTAGGTGGGTCAACTTTCTACGGTTTAGCTGTTTCCTTCATCTACTGAGGGAGAGGAGGAGAAACAACATAAAATTAAAAAAAAAAACACAACATGCCATTTGGGTTCAACGTGTGCGGTGCAGCTCGGACCAACCTTTGGATAAGATTGAGCTTTAACGGAGGGATTACCAAAAATTTAATATGTCACATAAATCAAGCTCTAAGTAAAGAAAATAGAGATTACCCAAGTAATTTGTGGCAAATGTCATCTCAATTTTGTCTTCTGAGAACTCCAAATTCTTCGAATAAATCCCAGCATTGTTTCTGGAAAATTAACACAATTTTCCTATCAGAATGAAGATATGTAAACTTCTTTCTCCAATTTGCAAAATAATTTCTCTTGTATTTTTCACTAAATTGGAAAGAAAACCTATACATTACATTATATACTCACATAAGGATGTTAAGGGGTAGTCCTAGAGCCAGAAACTCAAGACAAAATCTCTGAACGGAAGCCAAAGAGCTCAGATCAATCTCAAATAATATAATCTCAGCCTCTGGACTCTCTTTTTCAATCCTCTCCTTCACTTCAACTGCCCTTTTCAGGTCCCTCGCCGGCAGCACAACTCTCACACCTCTCTTGGCTAAAACTCTAGCCGTTTCTGCTCCAATACCTGACGTTGCCCCTTCAAACAAGAACAAACGAAATTAAGAGCTTTTTTCCTTCAGCTTTGCGGAGAAGATGGTAAACATTTGATAGTCCATGTTAATTTAGTTTTTTTAATAAGATAAACATTAGACTACAAAAATAGCCAGGTGAAACTTTATAATATAATTAAAAGATGACATGAATCACATGATATGATCTTAGCTTATAGTCAACAAAGCTAGCAGACTAGCAGTGATCTTGTCTGAACCAATAAGAGAAAACTATTCAAAAGAGACAAAAACCATATCTTGCTGCAACCAAAAAAGAACCATTAATAAAATATCCAAACTTAGTATACCACCGGTTGTAGAGAGAGAAGGGCACACAAAATTCTGAGAGTTGCAGAGAATGTGGAACAAAACTTGCTTTTTTCAGAAAGAAAGTAAAAAATAATACAAATTTTTTTTGCATGTGCCCTCTGGATTTGGTTCATCTTGCAATAAAATATGCCTGGGAAGTTAAAGGCAGATCCATCAGAATTATCTACCAGAACGAAGTATGGAAAGAAAACAATAATGAACTCGTAAGGAAGCTGTGGGAAAAGGTAGGTTGATGATCAGATTATGAAAGAAGAAAACATGTATGAGAAAATAAGAAACCATTTTCCATGATCTACCATTTTTCTAGGTATACGTTTATCAATATCATTATCAGACTCATGAACTCCCTAAATATGCAAAGTGGAGAAAACATAAGGAGCACCCTCAAAGAACTCTTCATGTAAGCAGAAACAAGAAGAATTAAAGAAGAATATACGAAACCGAAATTGTAAAAGCTTTACATTTAGATATATTAAACTCTATATTTATTTATTTTTTTCTCCCTTAATGCAGTAGTGGTCAGTGAAAAGGTGACAAGAAGAAGACATGTTTCCCCATCACCATATACGATGGTCTTCTTCAATTAATTAGAAAAACATAAAACTAATATTATTATATATATACTAACCAGTGATTATAGCAGTCAGATGAGAAGGAACCAACGAAGAACAATCTTCAGTAACTTGCTCAGCTGTTGATCTAGAGCCATAACCACTTGGCCCTGCAATACCTGCTAAGTACCTCAGTGTTTCCTTCATGAGGGCGCAGCTTTAGAATCTCAAAACTCAAAGAGCAAGAGAGCTAGAACACCACCAATATATAGTACATATATGTACCATATGCAAACTTGGAGTTCTCTAGTAGTTCATGGACCAGCCTACTTAGGTGGTCTCAACCAATCAACACTTTCATACGTCATTTGGGACCCTTTTCTGAGAAACCATTTAGTGCAAATGGTTGGTTGAAAGTTGGACCTTAGCTACGGGGTGGTCCATGCACTGCAGCTGATCTTTAAGTATATCTATAGTTATAGTTAATTGTAAAAATGGCGCCGTTATTTATGGTCTTTTTTTTTTCTCATAATTATAACTGCCTGTCCTTTTTTGTGTTGCTTCTTCTGCTTCTGGGAATTTTGCTATTTCTGTAGCAGCTAGCTCTGCTAATCAAGCTTCTAAAACAATGTTATATGTGACGTCAAAAATGGAAAATCTGACGGCATTATTGGAAGTGAATATCGTAAATTGTTTAAACTTTTACTTTCTTTCTCTTCAGCAGTGGTGAATATGGTTGGTTGGATGTGACATTTACACAAATTTCTAAATATAAATGACTCGCGTTATAATTATTGAAAGTTACCTTTCAAAGTTGGACCAGAGAGAAAAATTTAACTGTGTATTGATGGTGATATGTTAACACTGAAGGAGAAGAAAAAAGAGCAAAGTATTGACTACAAGGTAAAGTTAATCATCAAAGGTTAAAAAAGGATTCAACAAAAGATATAATTAGAACTTGAAAGCTTCATTACACTGTAAAAAAACCCCAATAGCATGCAGCAAGCAGCATCACTTTTCTTTAGACCCAAGACTTGTACAAAGAGTTGAAACTTGATCATCACACCCAACAAGACAATCGTGTATCAGAATGAAACCCTCTTCACACGTGCACATATTTCTAGAATTAACAAGCAGTATAATTACATGCAATCTTGAGAATATATTCAAAGTTTTCTGGGCATGCAAAGCAAAGGGAATAGAAAGAGTTTAATTGCAGACAAAAGTAAAGTGGGGGTGTATTGGTATTGCCGTGTGTGTGACCGTGTCTCTCACGTCTTGTTTTTGGTCTCCATCTCCATCCATTCCAATCCTCTCTACGGTGAAAAATGATGGTCGGTGTTGGAGATTTGATGGACTAAAAGAGAGCATTGAGGTTGACCTTTCAACAATGGAGTTGTGCACTGGTTATGCACAAGGGACCCTTTGGTTCCCCAACTTGCATACATCTATCATCACTCTGCCACTAGTTTGTCAAGCAATTCTCTTGCACTTTCACATGTGATCTTGCCTTCTTCTGGTTTTATTCTTTCACTCATTGCATGCTCACAAATAAAGTGTAAAAGTTAAAATTGATGGGAAGCCCATTTCTAGGTTATAGACATATACATGCTTGTTTTAAACAAAAAGCAATTTCCCATTATTCAAAAGCTAAAGAGCCTCTAGCTTCTTGTGCCCAACTTCTACCCAAATAAATTCAAAAAACTAATTAAAAATAAATAATAAATATTTGACCTTCTATGAAAATTATACAAATTAAGATTATTAAATCCAACTTGGTATTTTTTAATTATTTTTATATTTTTTCTATATACATGCTTATTTATTTATATAGTCTACATAATATGACCAATGAAAGAGATGAAGGTGGAAAACATATCACGTTGAAAGGTATCAATTTTCAAATCCACCATATTCCCAATGTCATCATCATTTGAATTACGGAATAATTAGTCCTAATTATCTCATCAAATCACCAACAACTCCACCAAATTAATGTGAAATGAGATCTTAAGTAAACCCATTATTTGTCTACCTAATAGCTCAACAACCCATTTGACGAAATGCTAATTAAAGACGTAAACGAGTTCCATGAATGATCTCAAAGTGATTAAAAGAATCAACCTAATACATACATAAATGTAGAATGGAAGAGCGTTAGGGCCCAAGTGTTACTATCATGTCCCCTCCATTTCCAAATTTTATCCTACCTGAATTGATGCTTTCAACAAAGCTAGGGATAACAGTGCCGACAAACCCTAAAATTCTCTCATACATACTCAACCTACTTTTGTCATTTATAAATACTTTACGCTTTATTTTGTTCAAACGAAATTAATACATATAAAGATAGATGTGAGTGCTAGCCCCACGTGCCATAGACCAATCATGGGATGACAGATGGCCCCCATCAGGTGGTGCCCACACCTCCCAAGCCAATCACGGAATGGAGTGGGACAAAGCCAATCCTATTGTTCTCATCTTATTATTGTACGTCTAACATAGATAATTAGCTCCAAATTATTAGCATGATGATCTTTGTTAATTGAAATGATACTAAAATTAATTAAAATAGATTATCTTGTTAATTGGGGAGGCTTGTATGGTAAGATTTGGTTAAAAGGTTGTTTGTCATTATCTTCATTCACCATATCTGACCAAAAAGGGATTAAAATTAAAAAAAAATTAATTAATTAATTAATTATGGCTTACAAAGATTTCAATAAAATCATTAAGATCACTCCGAGCTGGAAGGAGAAGCACAGCAAATTCCCTGTTGAATCATGTTCAGGTAGAAGCAAGTCAGCCAAGTTGATGATGAACAACAACATGGTCATATTGGTCAGGGTGTCATGCCACATCATTGCCGACACAACACGAGCTAGCTAGGGATTTTCAAACACAAAACATAACTTTCTAACTTGAGATTACTTGTGATCTTACTATGATGATTTAAGAGAACAATTAGGATCCTCCACCAGCACCAGCACCAGCACCAACACCAACACCAACACCAGCACCAGCGCCAGTATAATTCACAGACACTATTATGTGTTTCCCCATTTCTTCATAATCATGGATTCTTGGGCCATGCTTCTACTTCTACATTCCAAATGATTAATTACTCAGACTAGGTTTTGGGCCATGTCCTGGGCCATGTTCCATCTTCTTCTTATTTGGGCCTGAATACCTCACCTCGTAAAAGGCTTTCGGCCTCATCTGGGCCTAGTATGTATGATACGGTTACACAATACACAACGAAACCGCGAATTTGTGACACGCCACGTCATCAGTATAATATTGGCAACTCTGAAACCGCCTACAGACGAGTTTTCCTTTCCAAGTCAAAAGTTTTCTTCATCACCAAAATCAAATTCTAGGGTTTCACATTCCCATGGCTTCTCGTACTCATCTCGACGATGTAAGTACTTCAAGATCATTAGTTTTCTTACTATTCACTCACATTATCTATATAAAATTGCTTCTTTTTAGTTTAGGTTTTTTTATTATTTTATTTTTTGAATTTAGGACGACGATTTTGGCGGAGATTTCTCCGGGAGTCACAATGGTAGACGTTCAGGTTAGCTTCAATTTCGTTCTTAGAAGAGTAAATAATACTCTTATTGTTATGTTCCTTTATTGTTTAGTGAAGAAAGCAAAATTTACAGGTAACAAGAGAAGCTTCGGTGAAATTGAGGATGATGAGGACGATATTTTTGGTTCGAAAAAGGTATTTTTTTATTTTTATTATTCACAGCTGTGGATATGATAATTTCGTGTAAATTAGAGTGATTTATGCAGAATTATAGTGTGGGCAATTGAGGAAAGCTTAAACATTGGATTCTAATGCTTTGCTCAACTCTCGTAGGCGTCATTTAGCTCGTCTTTTAATAGTTACATTTTCGGAATTCCTTATTTGTCTGTCACTTGATTTTTATCGCATTGAGTTTATGTGGTGCAAAATTGGAGAAATGAATAAGCCAAACATTTTCAAATTTAGGTCGTTATTTATGGTTCACAACGTCACAGTTGTGAGTGTCGAGGCAAACTGATATTTTCTTGGTAAAATGTTCAATGCCGTGATTGTTGACTGTGCGTGGTAAAATTTTGGCTAGTGATTTTGAAATTTTTTCTAGAAATAAGTAGTTTACAGTAATAGAAATAGCATGTGAAAGATAAGCTACTTATGGCTTCTGAATCAATCTCTATGTTTTGCTCACAGTGAGGAAGATTTCTGAGTATCTAACTGGATGGAGAAAACAAATGTCTTTCTTTTAGTATTAGGTGGCTTAGTCAACGAGAGAAACTTCTAAAATCCTGCTTAGATATAGGTGCTGTCACTATTCTGTTTTTTCTATTTTTGCTTTCTGAACCTTGCAGCCAAGAATGTGAAGTCTAGTTTATTAGGTTTTCTTAATGTTAACTTTATCTAATATTTAGTGGTTGGGTTTTTCATATTATTGGCTCTTGGAACATATGCTTCTGGAAAATTCAAGTTTGTGTATCTAAGGGAAAAAATTTGGTTTATTCACATTACAGGCTAATTCGAAAGTAGAAGAAACTGCACCTGGTGTTGCAACTGGGATGATTTTGTCTCTTCGTGAGAGGTATTGTGAAATCCAGAATGATTGATTTGTATTTGTCGCTAGGATTCTTATGTTCTAGTGGTTAACTTCGAGATTCATTAGATCCTCATTTATTCTTGGGATTTTGTTTTGCAGTCTTCAGAACTGTAAGGACACACTGGCAACATGCCAGGTATGTACATCTTAACTGATATATATATATATATATACACGCATGTATATATATATACATGTATACATGTATAATTGTTAAAGCTGTAAATTAAGGATTTAAAACTGCACTCTCACTACATTAGGAGAATTTTGCAGATCGAAATTTGGTCTGTCAAAGATCGAAATTTGGTCTGTCAGTTTGTTTATAACGGAATGTAATTTTTCTTTTTTGCTAGTTTCTGTAAATTTCCAAATATTTAAGAAATGTATGAGAGACTCTTTAGAAGGAAAATGACTTGGAGTTATGGGGGCAACTTTCTTTATGGATGTTTTTTATCTATGCAACCTTAAATGGGTTTAGGGCCTCGTGTTCCCTAATTCTTACTTGACTATTACTATAATTTTTAGGAGGTGACACACCTGGATCATATCTGCTGCCTAAATGTCCTTTGAAATGAATTTAGCTCTTAAACTTGGGATCCCATGTCCTGTAATATTTACTTGTTTTGTACACTCTCTTCATTGTTAATATAATCCTGTGCTTTTCCTATGAAAATAAAAAATAATGCCTCTGTCATTAACTCCCAAAGTTTTTTCCATGACCATGCTTTTAGTTGGAACTTGAAGCTGCAAAATTGGAAATTCAAAACTGGCATTCTTCATTTCGAAATGAGCCCTTCGTACCAGCTGGTGCATCTCCTGGTTAGCATTTTTTAACTGAATCATTTTTCATAACTTTATTTTTACATATAATCATATTATGACCGTAGTGTATGTACTAAATGTTCTGTTCTGATTTTTGTGACCAATGATTTCTACCATTCTTTGTAGAACCTAAATTAGTCATCGATTATCTTCAGACCCTAAAATCCTCTGAGGAGTTGTTGAAAGAACAGGTAAGTGCTTCATGCCATTTTTTTTAGGTGACAGAAGAAGTCATGTTTTCCTCGCATGATCTAACTTATGTTTTGTTCTTATTATCAGCTTGAAAAAGCAAAGAAAAAGGAAGCTGCATTCATTGTAACGTTTGCAAAACGGGAGCAGGAGATAGCAGAGTTGAAGGTGAGACTTCCTTCTCTCTCTCTGTCTCTCTCTGTCTCTCTCTGTGTATGTGGCAAAGTCTTGAATTTATTTATATTTATATTTATATTTATTTATTAATTTTGCACTTCATGGTTATTAAGGGCATTGTTTTTGTGCCCACCTAACTCTGGATTTGTTGAAACTTTCCAGTCTGCTGTCAGGGATTTGAAGGCACAACTTAAGCCTCCATTGATGCAGGTATTATAAAATTGGTTATTTTTGGAATTCTGATGTGATCTTGGATGGCGGTCCAAAACTCCCACCCCAAACTGGTTTTCTGAATTCTGTAATTATAAGAAAAGCTTGCTTGGTGGTTCAAAACTCCCAACCTCAAACGGGGGGTCTGGATTCTGTAATTCTAAGAAAAGTTTGCGTACTTATAGGAAAACCATTTAAGAAAAGTTTACCCCATTATTTTTTGGAAGTTGAGCAAGCTTTGATATTCCTTACAGATTCATTCTGAAATATGATATACAAGATGTCTCAATGTCTGTATTGATAATTAGTTGTATTTTTATGGCTCAAATACGATATGTCCAAATTTTGAGGTCTTGGTGAAATGTATTTTCCTTATTGATTTATCTTGCTCTGGAAGTGTTTGGCCCTTGTTTCTATGACATGCAATGGAGACCTACAATATATGCACTTTCTATTATGTGTTCTAATTCTCTTGGCAGCTTAATTTATGGTGATTAATGTGATAGGCGAGGAGGTTACTGCTAGATCCAGCAATTCATGAAGAATTTAAACGCTTAAAGGTTTGTACTTGAAAAATAATCTTTGCACGTTTTTGCTTGCGGGATAATTGTTTATGGTTTCTTTAATTCCAATAATGCTAGAATTTGGTTGAGGAGAAAGAGAAAAAGGTGAAGGAGCTAGAGGAAAACATAGCTGCTGTTTCTTTTACTGCACATAGCAAGATGGGGAAAGCATTGATGGCAAAGTGTAAAACTCTACAAGAGGAAAATGATGAGATTGGCCGTCAAAATGAGGAAGGGGAGGTATTGCAGGATTCTATTTTGTATCTTGTTATTTTCTGTCTTACACTTATGTCTTCTCTAGGTTGGAATTTGATATTCTTATCTGGATTTATTTAATTTTTTATTTTTTTATGTTAATTTTTTTTTTGTTTTTACTGAAACATTGAGGGACATTCCGCTCTTTGTATAATTAAGGAGACAAACATTGGTTAAAATTGAAAGAGAGATCTGATTTAATAATAAATAAGTAAAAAAAGAAAAAAGACCATTTTTTGAAAAATAAGTAATTAACTCTTGTTTGGTTCTGTCATTAACCGGAATTTATTTTCATGAGATGGAACTAGTGGTGAACCTGCCCAGAATCGAGCCACTAGACAAATTCTTTGATATACCCATTGCGATTTTCATGTATTCTGACACATTTTGAAAAATGTGTTTAACTAAATCAAAGTTGTAATAACACAGATAGTAATTGAAAGGTATACTTGAATGTTGGGTGGTGTAATTTTCTCTGACATTTGACTGTTGAAGTTTTCTATTCTTGTTTTTAAACACCAGTTTTTTGATATGTCTGATATTATTCTCTTATTTATTTATATATTTTTTGGGTTGAAAGTGGTGCATGCTCGCTAAAGTAATGTGATGAAATTTATATGGCTATTCTGAATGAATTTCATTTTTCCTATCTTTAGAGGCCATTTTCAGTTTCTATTTACAATATATTGACTACTTCTCTGAATGTTGGTCTGCAGACACATCAATTGGCACTGAAACTTGCTTTGCAGAAAAGTCAAAATGCAGAGCTTCGAAGTCAGTTTGAAGGTTAGTGACACATAAATTGATTTCAACCATAACATGATGTTGACACTACCTGGAGTGCTCTCATTATAGAAGTGTGGCAAATCCAACTAATGAAATGAGATTGAATTTCTGTTACCACTCCGTCTACAGACAAATATGCTTGTTTAATTTATGAAGAATTGAACTTTGCAAATAACTGAAATGTCCTTTCAACTTCACATCTAAGAGATGTCCATTGGAGTTATTTGGAATATAATAACCCTATAACACTTGTACAAATGAAAGAAAAGAATTGTTTCTTTCAACAAGTATGTGCTAAAATAAAATATTTTCCCCCTTTTTCTATTACCTTGAAATCCCTTGACCTTTTCCGTGTTTACCAAGTTTTAAACTGGAGATCTGAGTCCACGCAAGGTACATGTTGTATTTGGACCATCGTACTTGTTAGCTGTTAATGAACTGACTAGATTAACCAACCAAAGTCAGCCACTTCATCCAGAACCTACACCCTTTGATTGGTAGGAAACTTTGGGATACAAATATCCGAAGTAGATGGTGCCAAGGGGTCAAAACTCATGGTTGAAACCAAGGGCTTTTACCGCCGAGCCCCAGGAAATTATGAAATAATTGGAAAAACAGTTGAAGTTTACTTTATAATTTGCTTTACCATGATTGTGAGAAGAAAAAATAGAAATTGTATTAGCTAACAAGTCTATAATTCTTAAAGTGACCTAATGGGATTATTGGTTGCATCTCAGAATTAAGCATTATCTTTTTTCAAACATCTGAAACTTGTTCATTATTAGTTTTGGTGGCCCCTTTTTCTGGGAGCGTAACTAGTGATATTGTTGATCTTGCACTTCAGTCAAAAGCCCACTCACTTTTTATTGCTTTCCTATCGAACTCAACCAAATTGTTATGGTTGAAATATTTTTTGTTGGGTCCATTTTGATCCTTTTTATTTTGTTGCCTGCAGGACTTTACAAACATATGGAGGGATTGACAGATGATGTGGAAAGATCAAATGAAATGGTTTCATTCTTCTCTCGTATCAATTTATTTTTTGATTTTATTGTCTTGAAGCATAGCATCGTAGAAGTTAAAGAACTATGTGCGGCTTAGTGTTCTTTAATTTGCTTAATAGTAAGTTAAAAACTGAAATCTAAATTTGAAGTCTCAATATATACAGCTACCTTAGATTTTTTAAGTTTCTACTTTAAACTTTCTGGGTGATAAGTTGGGTGGGGAAGGGCAATTAGGGAGCATTACTTCAATAAGGAGGAAGATATTAAATGGGCACTGACTTGTTGATAGAGAAGTGATGCAGAAAATGCTCCAGTTTTCCATTCTCATACGAGGCCGGAAATTTTATTAGCAACCGACGAACTGAATCCATTCTAATAATCTAGAAAAAATGAAATTGAAAAAATTGGTAATTTCGTTGTTAGGGTTGAGTTAAAGAGATCTGGATAGCTTTATATCGATCAATCTTTATCAGATGAAGCAAATATCGGATAGGATCATAGTTGATGTGGAAGTTAAGGTTTGGCAGACATCTCAAGGAAATACCTTCATAAAAAGTTCAAAGAAAGCAAAGATGGTTCATGGTTAAGATTGCATAACTGTTTAAGGCAGTGAATATAAATTCAAGCCCATTGCAATTTGGAATCTGTTTAATTACTCCTATTTTGCTGATAATTATTAAGAAGGATGAATGGACCAAGAAAAAAGATTGGGAAAAATCTGTTCTGAGAGTATCTTCTTATGCAGGTGCTTATCTTACGTGAGAAGCTAGAAGAGAAGGATCGTGAACTTGCAAATCTGAAGCATGAGTTGCAGCAGAAGAGCTTAGTGGAAGAGGATAAAACCAATACGGTTTCTGATAAAAAAGTTAGCGATGACATCACAGCGTCCGGGGAAGCTGTAAACTGAGATGTAGAAGGCAATTTTGTAGGATATTGTCATTTTTTTCTCTTCCCCTTGTTGTTTGTACCATGTACATTAAATAGGTTTCTTAATTTGTTAATAATTTTTGAATTTTTATACTGCTTTGTTGCGGAGTGGCGCTTCACTAGTTAGAGGAGGATGAGACGCTTCCCTTACTTTCTGTGAATCTGTATCAACCTGGAAAACGTGTTATTTAAAGTGCGCGAGTTTATCCCTTGATCCTTGCCCAACGTGCTGGTCTCATCGTGGCTATAACGCTCTTGTCCAGTTCCATCCCACTGAGTCTGGGGGATGAGCAATGATGGTTCTTCCCAGCAGTGGAGTAGAGTATGGTGTTCAACCACAGGCCAATTATGTTATTAGAGTACTTGGATGAAATACTGTTTGACGTAGTGAGGAGATTCTTTAAAATCTGAATGCTAATATGAACTTAACTACAATGTAACAAAATTTAGGAGTAAAAATGCAAGAACTTAAAGTGGATAGCTAGGGGCGAGATGGACAAAACCTTATTACTGCTTTAGACAAAACGTTCGGGCTCCGTTTGATGTTACAACTTGGTACAATTTCTTTGAAGCCAAAAGCTTTTATACATGGTCATAAACCGCCTCTATCTATAAATGGAATCAGGCCGCAAATATGGCCAACGTGCAGGAACCTAAGTATAAATGGAATCAAACCGCAAATATGGCCAACGTGCAGGAACCTAAGATGCAAAGAAGATCAGTGTCCAAGACCTTTGTTTTAATGGTGATTGGCAATATGCTTTGTTCGTGAGTTTGCCATAATCCAAATCTTCATCTTAGACATGTGGTGAAAGAATCTACATATACACAACAAATGTTTTATTTATATAATTTTTAAATTTACACATTTACTCTAAAGTATTAGAAACGACCCAGGTAAGTATAAATATTGTCTTATAGCGAATATGGGATTTTGTTATCGTCTCAGAACGTTAAATAGCATAATAAATAGATCGTAGTAATTAGGCAGCCTAATGAGGTTGGTTCCGACGTAGGGAAGAGATAAAAGCAAGAGAGACGATCTGTGACTCATACTCGCTGAATTGGAACTGGATTTTGCGTGTTAAAGAGTCATTCTGTATACAAGATGGAGAAGCGAACAAGTAAAATAATCAAAACCTGTTATTATTTTTTTTTTTTTGAATTTCTATCCGTATATATTTTTGGGTAGATCATAGAAATTAAACCACATGCAAAGTAGACACGGTAACAGTTCTACAGGGACAAAAACTGAGAACAAGTTGAGGTAGGGACTTGAATTACTAAGAATTAATCTAAGGGGGGACCATAGCTATTCAAAGATGCTTTGTTCTTCCCCGAGGCCATCCCAGCCCAGAACTGCCAACGTTTCCAATTGGTTCTAACGGTCTTACCAAGCCCTTTGTCGTGTTCCCAAGTGCCTCCCCCTGCAAACATTTTTTAACTAAAAGAAATAAGTAAGACTACAAATGAATTGGACCATCTCATCCATCAAAATCATCTAATTGTTAGTCATGGCCCCTAAACAAGCAGCACTGAGCAAACAGGGATGATATTGCTCCATATTGTCTAGAATAAATGGAATGAGGCATGAAATGTAATTTTCCTGGGAAGTTGATCTGCAATTTTTATTTTTTAAAGAGCTTATCAGGAAATCAATGTGATTTGATCTTACCTCTTTCCAGCCCATACTTTCTAGAATTCTCCTTGCATAACTACCAGCTCCAAACGACATTTCTAAAGCTTCAGCTGCAGCATCCTCTGCACGAGTAGAATCATGGGACAAATCCCCACCATTACCGCTTACCACAAGACTCTTTTGTCCTGGACCCAGACCAAAACCACCATGCAAGATTCTTCTCTCAGCAGCTCTATCCCTATATGCATGGCTTCTATGCTGGCAATACAGAAGAAAACACATTAACAAAAAACAAAGCAAATTCATCAAATCACAATAAGGTGATTCTGGAAGTAGGCCGATAAAAACATGACCAACAGCATTAACCACAGTTACTACGTACTAGTCCTTGTTATCACTCAAAACAATCTTCCTTGAAATGTCAGCATGTCTTATTTAACCTAATTATGAAAATTCTTTGAGTATCTTCTATGTTGCTTTCTACGCTAATGTATCTCATCAGCCAGGTTAAGAACAGGTACAGTTAGAGCAACAGAAGTTACCTTTTCAAATGAAGAGGATTGATCTGGCAAAGTGAACGCATCCTTGCAGTCAGTGCTTCCATCAGATAATTCCAACTTACATTTTTTAGTGGATTTAGATAGCGGGAAGAATTCGGGGTAGCCCCAATCCTTAGTTGGGTTGGAAGAATTATAACTTGACAAGGAAGCTAAATATTTTGCACCAGGACTCCGCAACTTATACACTTGTCCTGAAAGGGGCCAATAGATTAGTAATAGGTTCTCAATTATGAGCTCTTAATGCACAAACGACACATTGTTTGCAAGAATTCCAATTGTCTCTTTTCTTTCTCCATAAATGAAGCCTATGAAAGAACTAATTATGATCTCGCCCATGAAACACAAGGGTTATACATGTCAAATAAAAGGTGAAAGCAAACCTGTTGTAACTCGTACCAGATCTAGGTGAACTTCACATATTGGAGCAGTTTTCAAAAGACCACCACCAGAAGGCATAGAGGGGTGGAGCTTTGCTGACCGTCTCACCAAATGCCCAACCAGCTTAGCCACCTGATCTTTCCCATCCTTTCTGCACTCTGTGACCGTCGACCAGTCCCATAATTCAACAACTGGGAAGCCCAAAGTTTGCTCTTCCTCAGGTTGAATAACTTGACCATATTGTGATCGCCAGTTTTCTTCTTCCCACGAAACACCTGTATACAAAAACTATCCTAGTTTTCAACCTAAATAAGGGAAATTTTTGGGCCTCCATTCTGATAAAATCCTAACCTTTTGATCTGAAGATTAATGGTCCCTTACTTTTGTATTTTTGAATCTCACAATTGAATCTTACTACCCAAGTTGATCAAATTGGCAAGTCCTATAATTCTCTAACATATGAGACAATTACATAATAAAAAGGGAAATGAGTTACAGCAGCACAGGGAAAAACCTTCTTCTGATACTTGCTCACTTGAATGAATGAAATCCTGACGGTCCTCTGGCACAATTTCTCCTTCTTCTAGCTCAGGAGAATTACTATTTTCTGCATCCAAACAATATAGGATGATTCATGGCTGCTAGAAACTATACAACACAGAAATTTAAAGGAGAAATACAAAGAATAACATTCATGACAAACCCTTAGCTGAAAACTGAAAGTTATCCAGCTCAGCTGTTTCCATTGCACCATTATCAGCACTGACTGCTCCATTATACCCAGACAGATAAAGGTCAATCAGAGTTTCCTCCAACCTGAATGCAGTCAATATGATTGTCAAGACAGATATATTAAAGTAAGAACAAATTAAAACTGAGTGCATAACGCCTTATATAGCTGACCATGCAGATGGTGGAGGTGGATTTTCAGGTGTCTGATTGCTACTGCACTCTGTATGTCCTGCTGATAAAAAGACTGGTTAAATTTTAAAAGTCATTGCACTTAATGACTGTTACCTGTCACCTCTTATTTGAAAAAGTAAAAGATACTTTACAAGCAAGCTAATAATCTCCCTTAGGAAAAAAGGGGATCCAAAGTGCTTGTCAGATAGAAGAGGAATTGATTTATTAGTACGATGGCTACCCAACTAGTCCTGTTCAATCCAAAAAATTCAACCAGGAAGCTCCTATCTCCCTCAGAAAACCCTCAATCTCCAAGCTCATTTACTAGGTTGGGGGAGTTTAGATTCCCCAATGCACGACTTTCAGACAAAAGATAGATAATTAGGAATCACTTCAACAGCAGTTAAAGCCAAATATGTAATTAAATGTGTGAAAATGATCATTTGCTCACCTGTAGTGGATTCATCCTGCCCACACTTTAAGCGCCGGTAAGCTTCAGATTCATCAAGCTGGACTGAAGAGTAATTTTTGTTCTCAAAATATTCTCGCTTACCTTGCTCATCATGAATGGGATTATCAGTGGCAGTTCCATCACATGGACTTACTTCACATTCATTAACCTGAAACAATGTAATACTGGAACTTACTATCACCAACCTAATACAATAAAAAAAACTATAAAGCCCCACAAAATCCTACCTTGTGAGACTCCAAAAGCACGAAATTTCCATTCTCAAACTTGTAATAGAGACCATCTTTACTACTATAGTACCAGCCAGCATTTGGGTCATGGTAAAATCCAGTACTGCACCAATTTAAGACAAAAAAGAGGAATTACAGATTTTTT